>CM067312.1:9313484-9495884 GCA_034231615.1 Meghimatium bilineatum
GTACTAATTCTGCCATAGATCATACTCTATTTCATTAAACCCCTATCCTAATACTTTTGGTAATACCGCGTTTCCTAAAAGCTTTTGGTTAGCGTCCATGGTAACAATTATGAATATTGACGACAACAACATAAAAAACATCAGAATGTAATATTCTTAACTCGCCAAAAAAAGGAGAACCCGGGAAAAGTATGCATGTATATACATGTGTGTGTGTATATATATATACATATATATATATATATATATATATATATATATATATATATATATATATATATATATATATATATATATATATATATAGATATATATATATCGCCCGGAGGTTGCCGGGGCCCGAAAGAAGAGCAAAGAAGTAACACTATTTACCTTCCATGCATGTTGTAAAAGGCGACTAAGGAGGTTATGGGATGGAGTTGGCTGTCCCATCCCACAAAGGGCCGATGACTCAAAGCCATGCTGAAGTCGGATGTGTCAGGCCGAAAGGCGCAGATATCGCAACAATGCTGTGAACCATGACACAACGCATTCCGTTCTCCGGATTACATCTGATAATCTGTAAGAGTTTGAGAACGAATGCAGAAGAAGAAAGAAAAGATATATATATATGTGTGTATGTATGTGTGAATATGTATATATGTTGTGTGTGAGAGAGAGTGTGTGTGTGTGTGTATGTATATATAGATATATATATATATATATATATTCGTGTGTGTATGTACATCTATCTGTGTGCGTATGTGTATTTATGGATGCGCTAATGCTCGGCAACGCATCCAAAAAATAGCTGATATATAATGAGCTCCTTAAGAGAAAACGACTGGCCGAATGGGCAGAAGAAACGCTTTAACTCTCTCAAAAGTGTCCCTAAAATGTTCAATATCGACGTCTCATCTTGTGAGACTGTCGCCGAGAATCGCCGTGTGGCGCTGGAAAAGTTCTGCCTTCGCTGAAAAACATCAAATCTCAGAGACAGAGAAAACATGCTGCCAGAAAAATATCAAATCTAAGAGACAGAGAAAACGTGCTGCCGGAAAAACATCAAATCTCAGAGACAGAGAAAACATGTTGCCCGAAAAACATCAAATCTCAGAGACAGAGAAAACATGCTGCCCGAAATGCGCAACAAATATACAGATGTCAAATTCTGATCCAAACTTGTCCCAATTGTTGCAGAAGGGGAATATATGTCAAGTTTGGCAGCAGGGGATTATGTGTCAAGTTTGGCAGCAGGGGATTATATGTGAAGATTTGCAGCAGGGGATTCTATGTCAAGATTGGCAGCAGGGGATTTTATGTCAAAATTGATAGCAGGGAATTCTATGTCAAGATTGTCAGCAGGATTTTATGTCAAGATTAGCAGCAGAGGATTTTATGTCAAGATTGGTAGCAGGGGATTTTATGTCAAGATTGGCAGCAGGGGATTCTATGCCAGGATTGGACTTTTCAGACATCTCTATCAGAAAGATGTAACAACACAAGTTAGAAACTGTTGTCATCATCTCCTGCGATTGACGTGCGGTTATTATTATTTATGGTTGTGTGTGTGTGTGTGTGTGTGTGTGTGTGTGTGTGTGTGTGCGGTGTTTGTTTATGCGGTGTGTGTATATATATGTGTGCATGAGTGAGTGTATGAATATGTATGTGTGCCTGCGTGAGTACGTGTGTGTAGAGCCGGAATAGACAATGGCGTGTAACTGATTGAAAAAAAATGATAGTAGCAAATGAGTACATTTCCTGTGTAGGACACTAATGTTCAACTTGTGCTGATATCTTACCACTGAGGTGAGCAATCATATTATGTTAGCGGGCTAGATTCACGTATTTGCGTCGGTTGGAGCATGATTATTAACAACAAGGGCCTACGAGGAGAATCAAAACAAGCCTTCAAATGTTATGTTTTCCATTATTTCCATGCATTTTGTTGCTGAGAGCTAGCCGGTTACACAAAGTATATACATAGTGACCAATGAAAAACATGACAATAAAGAAAAACCATCTCGTTTGAAGGCTTATTTTGATTCTGTGGTCGTTTACTGTCGATAACGGCATGTACTCTCGATAACCTGTCGATAACGGTATGTACTCTCGATAACCTGTCAATAACGGTATGTACTCTCGATAACCTGTCGATAACGGTATGTACTCTCGATAACCTGTCAATAACGGTATGTACTCTCGATAACCTGTCGATAACGGCATGTACTCTCGATAACCTGTCGATAACGGCATGTACTCTCGATAACCTGTCGATAACGGCATGTACTCTCGATAACCTGTCGATAACGGCATGTACTGGATGTAGCGAATAACTATTTTGTAGTATCTTGGAGTTCCCAGTATTGTTTTTGTTAGCACATGTGCAAAAAGGGGGGGGGGGAGATTGTAATTTAGTCAAATCCCTTGTAATAAAAGTCATATTCTGATTTGCTAAGGGAGAGGGGTTTGGACCTCCCCCTCCTTGTCTACAGGCCTGGAGGTAAGAATATTTGGTATATGCATCTTGTTAACGTGTTATATTACCCCCATATTGTAAATCTCTATGACCCTAAATATCGCAGAAATGGTCAGTTGTTACCAAAAATAGCTGGAACTTCACGTATAGTTTTTTTTTTTAGTAAAGTATTCAAACCCATCTCCTTAGTGTTCATTCGTGCTGATCTAACGCAGCGTGATTAACCCTCACTAATGGAACAGATCATCTGTTACTTCGCGTATATGTCTGATCGCCAGCCAAGGAAAGCTCGGAAAAAGTCGTATACAATCAGTATACAGTCGTTAAGATAAGTGCGGACAGCTATCCTAAAGATATTCTTAAAATGTGTACTAGTTTTCTAGTGATATTGTGAGAGTTGGTTCAAAACGGGAAATCACGAAAGAAAAAGGCCCCTAAGTGTGACGCATGCTTGGTCATTGTTAATATATCTAAATGTCTTTGGTGTCACATACCGCAGAAGTGATAAAGTAGAAAAAAGTATTAAAAAATAAACCTTCAACACACAAAAAAGAGGGTACAAGTACACTAAGTGTATACGAACTGAAAAAATTGAGAAATGGGATTTGTTTTGAAACAATCAGGGAAAGAGGCAAAGAGGGGACACCTAGAAATAAGTAAATTCTTAGAAACATCAAGTACAGGACTGTAAAGATTATCTGAGGACATGAACAGATTGAAGATGTGTTTTGATGATATTGAATACCAGTGAAGACGAATGGCGAAGAAATTGAAGATGTATGTTGAAGATATTATGAGACAGTAAAGATGTATGTTGAAGGTATTGTCAGACAGTGATGTATGTTGAAGGTATTGTCAGACAGTGATGTATGTTGAAGGTATTGTCAGACAGTGATGTATGGTGAAGGTATTGTCAGACAGTGATGTATGTTGAAGGTATTGTTCGACACTGAAGATGTATAAATGAAGATATTGTCAGATAGTGAAGATGATATTCCGTCTCGGCATCCTCAGTTTTTAAAAACTAAATATTGGATCTCATCACATCTCCTAATATAAATCTTCCATCTATCCTTTTGTTTTCATTCGCTTCATTCATCTTCATCCGTTCTTTTATTCTCTGTATAGATCTAAATTAATATTAAATTTTCACCATGATTTTTTCTTAATCAAACTAAAAACATGAATGAAAGATCCACTTTCCAATTCATTCATATATGATCTAGAATTTTCAAAAGAACATCCCAACCATAGATCATAAATAACATAACTAGAAGCAGACATTAGTTCTGAGACAGACACTTGTCACAGACGCACTTTCCTTCTTTTGAAAGTACTCGTAAGTCATAAATATATGACAAGATTAATCCGTTATTCCATTTCTAGATGATATATTGAGGTACGTTCTGCGCTTGGTGATTAGTTTTTTTTATTGTTGTCGTGGAGATATATAGAATTCGTATGGGCTTGAAGTCTATACAAACATAACCTTAAACTCTTTAGTGATTAATGATTTTCAGAGTCGACGGCGATATATTTCTTGCATACCCATTGGAGTATCGTCTTTTTTATCACATAGCGATATAGTATGAATGATGGCGGTTAGGTAGTCCGATGACTATTACTCATACAACACCACAATTCTCTCTTATAAAATTATGTGGCCGAGGAGGGCATTCGCCCCGTGCGCAGCGCCTAGGTGCCTTATTATTTTTGGGTACAAAATAGTAAAAAAAAGCTTATCGCTTGCGGAGCAGCGGCGACAAATTATTAGTTTTGTCCCAGGTGTGACTAGTTACACCACTTCTATAATCTTCATGGTCAATTCTAAACGACTTCAATCTCGTAATGATATTCTCCTCTTACGATCAAAGCTGGAGGGTCCAGAAAGGTAATAGAAGACTAGTAGAAATGGTGGACAAGAGAGAAATCTGTGAGATTTGAGTGAGAAGATAAAATGAAATAAAATGTTAAAATTTGGTTACTTATCTCTGTGTCAGTCCGTCTGGAGAACGGAAGTTGTAAGTTTTATCTAATAAGGATTATCTCCAGATTTAGATGCGCCATGTGAACGTCAATAGTGCCGTTCACGCTCGTGGTGTTCTTAAAGTTTGTATGTAGTATTGTTAAGGCCTTTGGTCGAAACGTCGATTTGTGTGTCCTCTTATGTGTGTTTCTAGTGGTTAGCAAAACTGCATAGCTTGTTCCACAGCATGAAACTACAGAGGTATGTTCTATGAGCGATACACTCGGCCGGCGGTGGGCTGTTTTATTGAGAGGGACAAAGTACATATGGTGTAACCAAGTACAAATGAAGTCAATCCTCTACGCCTTTTTGTCCCTATCCAATTTTCTTTTTAGTAAATGTATGTTCTTGTGAATTTTCGTGAATGTGAAAATGACTTGCACTGGGGATTTTGGTTAAAGTGAGGAGGAGCTATGTAAAGTGTCGACCTCACTCCCTTGTCGGACCTCATTTGAAACGAGTAGTAAGAGGGTTCGAGATGACTGGAAGTGAAGTTCGATTCAGTGAAAGACCGTGGTTTTCTACATGTCTCACCATGCTCGATGCGGTCCACACCGCCTTGCTGGCGTTCTCATACATTACCCGGTGGACCGATAAACTATCGTACCTCATACGCGTAATTTCGCCGAATACCAAACTTTACGTGTAGTGGTTAGACAAGACCGGCATGTTTTTGAGACAGTTTCCGCATGACATCACCTACTTTATGACTGCCTAACAGACTGTCAGTCAAATGTGGAGCCAGAACACGCCTCAGATAGTCCCTGGTGCTTTGTTCACACACCACGTTAAAACTGCTGTAGTTGCATAGTGAACGATTGAATGTGCCGTTGCTACTGAATCAAATTATGTCATCACATAAAC
Source organism: Meghimatium bilineatum (assembly GCA_034231615.1). Taxonomy (NCBI): domain Eukaryota; kingdom Metazoa; phylum Mollusca; class Gastropoda; order Stylommatophora; family Philomycidae; genus Meghimatium; species Meghimatium bilineatum. The sequence continues at coordinate 9,318,833 of CM067312.1, forward strand.
TTCAAAATTAATTTTCGTAAATAGTGATTCATGTATGACATTAACAAAGTAAAACGACCGATTTGACCAACGTTCTTTCTGATTTGGCTGTTTATCGCCGAGGGTCCTGCCAATGGCTTAATTTTCCTCATGATGGTGTTCTTAAATATTAATTGGTTGACGTTTTTTTTAGCAAACACTTTTGCAGAACGCGGTTGTTGTTAGCCCTCAGGATACAGAAACAAGTAATGGTTGTTGACTTGAAGTCGGCCGAGAGTACTAAAATGCCTCATTGTGATCAGGTATTACTTTTCTATCAAATAAAAATGTGAGAACATAAATAATACATGAATTTGTTCAACGGATATGTTCATTACCGTCCGGAAAATAGTTAACGAGTAACAGTACATATTTCTAACAGTATCAAAACATGTAACAATTTATAACAGTACCGTGACATGCAACAATTTATAGCAGTACCATGAAATATAACAATTTATAATACCACCATGAAATATAATAATTTATGACAGTATCATGAAAAATAACAATAAACTTAAAATATAACTGCATGAATGAATCATTGGAGGATGCAGGCAGATTGGAACACGACAGAGTCGTGTTCAGGACATCAATTGAAAAGACAACGTTCTGGAAAGAATATGTCACGTGACGATGATAATGACCATGAAATATAACAATTTATAGCAGTACCATGAAATATAAAATTGTATAAGCTTAACAAAATCAGGTTTAATAAATAGTAGGTCCTCATTATTTTAAAATGTCAGAATCGATCATAAAATGTCCAACACATGGGACTGTAGTGACACTGGGATATTAAGCAGTATAAATAAAAATATGTTAATTGGGGTGTATCACGGACAACACAAAACGACAAAGGAATAACATGACAACTAATATAGAAATTAAACAATCAGTCACACATACGACGTTTTGTCCACTACCTTAATGGTGTATATTTGAACATAAAAAAGCAAGAAACAATAGTACATTCATAGCTATGAAACACAACAACTAGAGGGAATAACAAAACAAGAAACGCCGTCTATTACATTCGTAGCGATAAAACAGAACTAGAGGGAATAACGTTCTTCGTATTATTTATATTGATAACATTGCAGTATACAAGGTATACGTGCAATAGAGGAGAGGGAAAAAGGAGAGAAGACAAAACTAGAAGAAAGGGTTAATCAGGGGAGGACTGTAATGTCTAAATGATTCTGTGTAAAAAAAAATAAAAAATAATAATAACAAAAAAAAAAAATAATAATTATAATAATAACGATAATAAAAACAGCAATAATAATAATAGTTATAAAAATAATAATAACAATAATTATAAAAAATAACAATAATGATAATAATAATAATATCAATAATAATACTCCTGTACTACTAACAATACAAGTTATGTGGACGTGTGTGGCTATGTAGATAGTGTTGCAGACAGCGGTACAACGTTCAAGGAAGTTTCTCTGTGTTTAGCTTTGTGGTTGGTGAGCAGTGTGTAGTACGGGTAAACATTTCTCTCGTATGGCAGACTTACTAGCGATATGGTTACAGACATTTACCATTTAATGGAAGTTGTAGAAACACCGACGTATTAGTTACCACCTCCAAAGTCGGATGTGTCAGGCTATTAACGCAAATAAACTACGACGCAATGTATTTCCGTTCTTTTAGCTACATACTGCTGGAAATTTAGTAGGACCATCGTCCTGCTACAATAGAGATCCGACCAGAGTGTGAGAACAAGCGCTAACATGTAACAGAAATATACACTGTATAAGACATTCCAATCAATGTTTGTAGAATTATTAGGCACAACTAATACAGCAAATCAAATCGGCAGCACAGTATGGACAATCAACAATACAGTATATTTGCAGGTTCGTAGATAAGTAGAGGGAGATTGTGGTCTTCAAACCCTACTTAACAAATTTGAACAAAATTTTAGTACTAGGAACGTGACCAAGAGGTCGCACAAAATATCCCGTCACCAAGAGGTCGCACGAAATATCGCGTCACCAAGAGGTCGCACGAAATATCCCGTCATCAAGATGTTACATGAAATATCCCGTCACCAAGATCGCACGAAATATCCCGTCACCAAGAGGTCGCACGAAATATCCCGTCACCAAGAGGTCGCACGAAATATCCCGTCACCAAGAGGTCGCACGAAATATCCCGTCACCAAGAGGTCGCACGAAATATCCTGTCACCAAGAGGTCGCACGAAATATCCCGTCACCAAGAGGTCGCACGAAATATCCTGTCACCAAGAGGTCGCACGAAATATCCTGTCACCAAGAGGTCACACGAAATATCCCGTCACCAAGAGGTCGCACGAAATATCCCGTCACCAAGAGGTCGCACGAAATATCCCGTCACCAAGAGGTCGCACGAAATATCCCGTCACCAAGAGGTCGCATGAAATATCCTGTCACCAAGAGGTCGCACGAAATATCCTGTCACCAAGAGGTCGCACGAAATATCCCGTCACCAAGAGGTCGCACGAAATATCCCGTCACCAAGAGGTCGTACGAAATATCCCGTCACCAAGAGGTCGCACGAAATATCCCGTCACCAAGAGGTCGCACGAAATATCCCGTCACCAAGAGGTCGCACGAAATATCCCGTCACCAAGAGGTCGCACGAAATATCCTGTCACCAAGAGGTCGCACGAAATATCCTGTCACCAAGAGGTCGCACGAAATATCCCGTCACCAAGAGGTCGCACGAAATATCCCGTCACCAAGAGGTCGTACGAAATATCCCGTCACCAAGAGGTCGCACGAAATATCACGTCAAACAGGAAAATTTGCATACGAAAACGGACTAAAGACATTTTTTTCGTACTCTCTTCTTAAGGTAATCATATCTACTACTCTGAGACAATGCGTAGTGCAATATGGACAATCGGTTTACAAAGCACAAACAGCTTCTACTGAGTTGCTATTTTGTGAAACCGCTAACTAACCAGATAGCATGCCACAAATGGCCATGACACATAGACATAATGGTTATAAAGCCAGAGGCAGACCATGTAAAAGATGGATCACAGAAATCAAAGAATCCACAGGAACTAGCTAACAAACAGCGCACACAAAGGCCATCTCCAGAGAACTGTTCCACCCCTGACACCACAAGGCAAACAAGGGCTACAGCGTATAGATAGATAGCCCACTAACCTTCTTACCATCAAGCTGAAGCACATTATGGAACCAGGAAAACAAGATTCATATCTCAAATTTAAAAGGACAGATATTCTTGTGATGTAAAAGCGGCTCTGCCGGACCACAAGACCACCAAGACTTTCTTCTGGAGACCCAGCGGTCCAGTCCACAGCTGCTGATAATGTATAAGCTTGAATGTTAGTGAGGCATTGAAGGAAAACATGATGACTTAGAGGGAAATCAAGTAATCGGGGCATAGAGTGGTTCAAACTCTTTTATTTATTTTTTTTTTTTTTTAAAAGCCATCCAACGTCGTACCAGATATAATATCAATTTAAAACCAAGAGTGGCACATTTTTTTCACGCTAAATCACTTCCAAAGTAACATTTCAGAAATTACAATATGGCACGAAATCGATCGTAGCAAAGATGCTGACGGAACTATGTTGCCAGCTAATAATATTTTGAAACAAAATAGCGGCTTTTGCTTGATATTGCCAAGGGACACAAATTTGATTTTGACACATATTCGAAAAACAGGTTTCTTCTTAATATAATACGTGTAAAGTCAATTCAGTTGATGCGAACTATTTATCACTCTTTTCCTGAATCAGAAAGCGTGTATAGTAGAACACGCTACATTACCGATTTTAAGAAATAAAACATTTTTATTACAAATATTTCATTGTTAATTTCATATTGCCAGACAATGAATTATGTCTTGATTCGTTTTTTTTGGGTATTAGAATAGTCGATTATTGATATCTCATTGCATAGACGTGATATTGGAGAAAATAATAGCAAAAAATTGATATATCATGTGTGTACTAAAAGGTTATTAAGGAAGCTCTGGGGGTGGAGTTCATTCACATACCATATACCGGATGTGGGCAACAGTTCAGGTCGGCGGGCCGGGTTTTGCTTATTTCGTACGGTATTGGTAGTAGTAGTACATTTGCATATCACTACTACTACTACTGCTATTATTATTATTATTATTATTACTACTACTACTACTACTACTACTACTGTCACTACTACAAATACTACTACTTCTACAACTACTACACTACTACTATTACAACTACTACTACTACTACTACCACTACTACTACTACTACTACTACTACTGTCACTACTACTACAATTGCTACTACAACTACTTCTACAACTACTACACTACTACTATTACAACTACTACTACAACTACTACTACAACTACTACTACTACTACTACTGTCACTACTACTACAATTGCTACTACAACTACTTCTACAACTACTACACTACTACTATTACAACTACTACTACAACTACTACTACTACTACTACTACTACTACTACTGCATACGGTATATGTGAACTTATCACATAAAGTAGACTCAGAGACTAAGAATGTGACAGGTCACAGAGTACTACAAGTATGTTTATTTTCGGTATCGTGTAGTGTTTAGCAGAAAACGATGACAGGGCCACATTTTTGTCTTCAGGAACATCGTATCTAGGAATTATATTATCAGCATCTAGTTCACCGCTTTACTTTTTCACAAGACCTAGTACCTATTTCTGTGGGCTATATTAAGCTAGGAACAGTTGGTAATCTATTTCCGTGGGCTATATCAAGCTAGGAACATTTGATAATCTATTTATGTGGGCTATATCAAGCTAGGAACATTGGATAATCTATTTCTGTGGGCTATATCAAGCTAGGAACATTTGATAATCTATTTCCGTGGGCTATATCAAGCTAGGAACAGTTGGTAATCTATGTCCGTGGGCTATATTAAGCTAGGAACAGTTGGCAATCTATTTTCGTGGGCTATATCAAGCTATGAACATTTGGTAATCTATTTTCGTGGGCTATATCAAGCTAGGAACATATGGTAATCTATTTCCGTGGGCTATATCAAGCTAGGAACATTTGGTAATCTAAAGGTTTTTCATTAAAAAAATTAAACTATAGGGTGTCTATAACGTCGTGCAATAAGTAGTTGCTTGCATGCTTAAGCAGCCATACTATAGTTACTGCTTTGAAGAACCGAAAACACCAGCTGAGGGTAACCGTGGGGATTGGGCACCAAGGTAAATACAGGCTTGTCTTCTCAAGAATATGAAGACTGGTTATAATAATCTGTTGCTCAATTGCGCAAATACAAAGTAGTATGGGTATTGGCGGGTGCATTGAGGGTATTTGTGTGTGTTTTGTTGGAGGGAGAGGGGTGTGTGCTGTTATTATCTGTGTGAGCAATACATTTCAGAAGTATCCTTTTCCTAAAAGTTGTGTATTTTTTATTTATCCCCTTCACTTCCCTCCCTCTTTTTCTAATCTTCATGCAATATCCTCTGTTATTGTGACCAATGTTCACTATCGTCCTTCGACTATCGCTTCTAACGAAATTTACTTCAACCATTTTGTTAGTCCACATCGGATTTCAGATAAGTGGGTTTTTTCCCTCTGACATTACTTATATTTTTCTTCTTTTATTATATATGTGCTGTGATTTTTCCTTTTACTCTCTCTCTCTCTCTCTCTCATGTTCTTGCCATTACTGTCTTTTACTCATTTTTCTTTCTCTTATCTTATCTCCCTTATTATCTTCTTTTGTTCCGCTTCACAACTTGATTTTATGTTTATAATATTCATTTATTGTTGTTCGTTGTTGTCTTGATGACATTTTTTTAATTCGAAACGTTGTTTGTCCCTGTTGACGTCGTTAGTGTGTTCTGTATTTTATTGCAAAATTCCCCACATATCTCTGTTTTTTTCTCCTCACTACTCTGTGTTGCATCAGACCCTCACATTTTCCGTACGTTAGGTTGTCTCCCTAACACTGAGGCTTATTTATCCTTTGATAACAATCAACGCGGATGCAACGTCTGCTGTTCAACGGGCTGGAACTTGCAATGTTCCCTCTAAGACAAGAGCACACGTTAGCAAGACTATACCTCCTTGAGCGGATAAGCACCATTTTTCTGCGTAAACATTCTACATAAAAGAAATTTTCGTCTACATTTTCTTCAGCATGTTTATTTAAACCAGTTCTACTGTTTATTATAGGAACCTCTACAAACGTTTATATACATACGTATTGTGCACCAAGTCCAAACTCCGTGCGCTAATTGACAGAAATGTGTGCGCTAACGCACGGAAGCGCAGCTTAGCGGGAACAATGGCTGGAAGGCACTTGCCTTCAGAGCTTTCTAGAACATAAAATAATGTATCCATTACACTCTGATAACTTGGAAATCTATGACATTCGTCCTATGTGCCGTCTTTGACCCTAGAGGAATAAATAACTAAGTAACTAACTAACACGCTAGTACACCACCAGCCTTGTTGATTTCTCTTGCCAATGGAAAACTGCACCAGGAAGAGATAGCGTTTCCGAGAAAATGTTCTGGATTATATTCAGAATTTATAACAATTACCTTGACCTTTTACCTGAATTTTATCTCGTTGTTGACATTTTCGTGCGGAGTAGTCCCTAAAGTTAATGATGTCAGTAATCCTCCATTATTAATGCAAGGAAGATTACGAGACATTGATTTAGAATGATACACGTTTCTTTCAATTTATTTAATAGGAAACTAAAGTGTTGTTTCATATTTGTTTACGACATACACAATGTACTTTATAGATGTTTTCTTGTTTTGATGTTTGTGTGGAGGAGGAAGTAATAATCTTCTTCTTAACAAAGATGTTCACAGAAACTCATTTAAGCTGATTGTCTATGGGAGAAACCAGACTAGAACATTTGTTTGTTCATGGGAGTAAGAGGAGTAGAACATTCAGTTTCGCATGAGAGTAATAGTAGTAGAACATTCAGTTTCGCATGGGAGTAAGAAGAGTAGTTTCGCATATGAGTGGTGCTGGGTTCATTCTCCAGTTGAGGTGGAAATTTTTTTTTAGATCGCAAAGGCTCCCGGGTCGACCCAGGCTTAAATGGGTACCTGATTAATCCGGGAAGTAAAGACTGCGAGGGAGAGGAGATGGCTACCGTCCTCATTTGGAGAGCCACTGAAAAGTGAGATCGCTATTATCTCACACCCCTACGGCATTAACAAATGATATGGGTTACTTTACTTTACTACTAAGAGTAGAACATTCAGTTTCGAATGGTAGTAAAGGAGTAGAACATTAAATTTCGCATGGGAGTTAGAGGAGTAGAACATTCAATTTCGCATGGGAGTAAGAGGAGTAGAACATTCAATTTCTCACGGGAGTAAGAGAAACAGAACATTCTGTTTCGCATGGGAGTAAGAGGAGTAGAACATTAAATTTCGCATGGGAGTTAGAGGAGTAGAACATTCAATTTCGCATGGGAGTAAGAGGAGTAGAACATTCAATTTCGCATTGAAGTAAGAGGAGTAGAACATTCTGTTTCGCATGGGAGTTAGAGGAACAGAACATTTGTTTGTCCTTGTGAGTGACATGACTAGAGCCCTTAGTTTCACAGTTAAGCCGTGACCAATAACGGTACAATAAGACCTCTCAGTAGAAAGTAAACATGACCTAAAGGCTCATTGTTTATTATTTCAGTGCATTTCGTTGTTCTGCCGTAGCATCATTTTCTGGCAGGATACTCCAATTATAAAGAAAGTGACCAACGAAATCCACACAAAAACCAAGAATCAATCAGACAAAACGTCACGAATGGAGTCCTGTTTACATTATTTTGAGATATCTATACTCGTTCATGGTTAAACCACTCTGTAACGCATCCTTTTATAACATATTTTCCTATATTAACATTATCACTTATATCCATTCTTCATTGTTAGTACTGTGTATAGCGAATTTCTGTTATTACATGCATATGTCGTCGGTCCAGACCACGTTGTTACAATGGGATTTGATTGTATATGTGTGTGTGTGTGTGTGTGAGAGAGAGAGAGAGAGAGAGAGAGAGGAGTAGAACATTTATTTGTGTATGGAATGATAGAACGGTAACATTTAGTTGTACATGAGTCACCGGCCAAGAGCATTTAATTGTACATCGGGCAAAGAAAGAGAAATGGAACATTTGGTTGGGTACTCGAGTAAGAGGAATAGAACATTTGGTTGGGTACTGTAGTAAGAGGAATAGAACATGTGGTTGGGTACTGGAGTAAGAAGAATAGAACATTTGGTTGGGTACTGGAGTAAGAGGAATAGAACATTTGGTTGGATACTGTAGTAAGAGGAGTAGCACATTTGGTTGTGTACTAGAGTAAGAGTAGAAGAACATTTGGTTGTGTACTAGAGTAAGAGTAGAAGAACATCTGGTTGGGTACTGTAGTAAGAGTAGAAGAACATCTGGTTGGATACTGGAGTAAGAGGAGTAGAACATCTGGTTGTACATGAGACAACTAAAGCATTTAGCTGTATACCAGAGGAACAGGTCTAGAAAATATGTGTCACGTGCGAGAGATAGGCCTAGAACAGTGTTTCCTATCCTTTTTTAAAAACCATGCCCCACCTAAGTCTTTCTAAAAATTGTTATGCCCCCTCCCTTTTACCCATGAAACATATAGATATTGTTTTTAGTATTCTTCTTCTTCTTCTTCAGCGTTCATTCTCAAACTCCCACTGGATTTCTCTTGTAACAGGACAATGATCCTACAAGATTTCCAGTTGAATGTAGTCCAGAGAATGGAAATGCGTTGTGTTGCCGTTTTATTTGCGCCAGTGGCCCAACACATCCGTCTTCGGCGGTTTTTAGTATTCAAAAATTGAATTTTTCCATAAATGAAGACAATAACAACTTGTGTTTCGCTGATGATATTGATCTTATAGCTGGGTCAGTGGAAGAATTACAAGAGTTAACATCAAAGTTGGAAAAAGTTACCAGCAAGTACGGAATGGAAATCAACACAGAAAAGAGCAAGGTATTGGTCAACAGCAGAGACACAGAAAAACGGACCAATATCATGATGAATGGACATACGCGTGAAATGGTGAATACTTTCAAATATCTCGGATCCAGCATATGCAGGGATGGAAAATGCAAAACAGAATTAAAGATAAGGCTGGAGATGGATTTAGCTTATATGTTAATGCTAAAGATGATGTGAAAAAAAGCAACATCAGTGTAGGAGTAACAGTCAAACTGTGTAAGTCAATGGTGCTTTCTGTTGTGCTGTATGGTTGTGAGAGTTGGACACTCAATGTGGGTATGAAGAGATGATTACAGGCTTTTGAGTACAAATGCTACAGATGAATTCTACAAATTTCCTATTGGGAACATACGACAAATGTGTACCATTACTACCCTGACTCTGTGTGCTGAAGCATCTAATGTGATACTCCTACTACCCTGACTCTGTGTGCTGAATCATCCAATGTGGTACCCCTACTACCCTGACTGTGGGCTGAAGCATCTAATGTGGTACCTCTACTACCCTGACTCTGTGTGCTGAATCATCCAATGTGGTACCCCTACTACCCTGACTCTGTGTGCTGAATCCTCCAATGTGGTACTCCTACTACCCTGACTCTGTGAGCTGAATCATCCAATGTGGTACCCCTACTACCCTGACTCTGTGTGCTGAATCATCCAATGTGGTACCCCTACTACCCTGACTCTGTGTGCTGAAGCATCTACTGTGGTACCCCTACTACCCTGACTCTGTGTGCTGAAGCATCTACTGTGGTACCCCTACTACCCTGACTCTGTGTGCTGAAGCATCTAATTTGGTACTCCTACTACTCTGACTGTGGGCTGAAGTATCTAATGTGGTACCCCTACTACCCTGACTCTGTGTGCTGAAGCATCTAATGTGGTACTCCTACTACCCTGACTGTGGGCTGAATCATCCAATGTGGTACCCCTACTATCCTGACTCTGTGGGCTGAAGCATCTACTGTGATACTCCTACTACCCTTAATCTGTGTGCTGAATCATCCAATGTGGTACCCCTAGTACCCTGACTGTGGGCTGAAGCATCTAATGTGGTACCCCTACTACCCTGGTTACGAGTTTTTAGTTAGTTAGTTAGTTAGTTATCGAGACATGAAAAGTACACACAGGAAAAAAACACACAAACAGAGGGACAGATTGGTTGATGAATGAAGGGACACTAAAATACAACACAAACAGACGGACAGATTGGTTGATGAATGAAGGGACACTAAAATACAACACAAACAGACGGACAGATTGGTTGATGAATGAAGGGACACTAAAATACAACACAAACAGACGAACCGGTTGGTTGGTGAATGAAGGGACACTAAAATACAACACAAACAGACGAACCGGTTTATTGGTGAATGAAGGAACACTAAAATACAACACAAACAGACGGACAGATTGGTTGGTGAATGAAGGGACACTAAAATACAACACAAACAGACGGATAGATTGGTTGATGAATGAAGGGACACTAAAATACAACACAAACAGACGGACAGATTGGTTGGTGAATGAAGGGACACTAAAATACAACACAAACAGACGGACAGATTGGTTGGTGAATGAAGGGACACTAAAATACAACACAAACAGACGAACCGGTTGGTTGGTGAATGAAGGGACACTAAAATACAACACAAACAGACGAACCGGTTTATTGGTGAATGAAGGGACACTAAAATACAACACAAACAGACGGACAGATTGGTTGGTGAATGAAGGGACACTAAAATACAACACAAACAGACGGACAGATTGGTTGATGAATGAAGGGACACTAAAATACAACACAAACAGACGGACAGATTGGTTGATGAATGAAGGGACACTAAAATACAACACAAACAGACGAACCGGTTGGTTGGTGAATGAAGGGAAACTAAAATACAACACAAACAGACGAACCGGTTTATTGGTGAATGAAGGGACACTAAAATACAACGTAGAATAAATACGATGAATCAGAGAGTAATAGTATCAGAGAATAATGATGAACGACTGCGCATGGCAAATGACCACTGCCCTGAATCACCAACGGTTGTTGAAATAATAGGGTAGTGACGAAATACATGTAAGTATCGGATATCGCTTTCTTTATGTATAAGATGTTGCATAGATCTTTCGTAGAAAGAATTAATCTGTACCCAAGGGGGATTAATTGTGGTGTTGTGTAAAACAAAGGTAGGAAATATTATAAGCTGTGTTGTAAATAAATCAAGATGCATGATTTAGTTATGAAGCTGTCCGATTTCGATGTCTGACCAATGAGTTATTCTCTCCCTTGAATACTGCTGTGTTGTTATGTACCCTTGAGATCAGAAAATCTGTAGGTCAATATGGACGATTGTAAGATAGGAAGATTCCAAAATAGGTTTGCTTTTCTAGAAAGTGAGAGTGTTGAAGCTTTGGGGTTCTGGTGGAGATCGGAGGTTGTGGTGACTGGATTACCAGAACCACGACCTTGGCTCCGCTATATTTTGATGGTGGTAATTTCTGATATAACCAAATTGGATTAACGTCCGAAATGAGTTGAGTGGAGTGTATCTCAACATAAGAGCTAAATTTTACTTACTCAACATTGAGTGGAGTATATCTCAACGTTAGAGCTAAATTTTACTTACTCAACATTGAGTGGAGTATATCTCAACGTTAGAGCTAAATTTTACTTACTCAACATTGAGTGGAGTGAGGAGCTTTTTATCTTTTTGTGGTGAGAGATAGTAGCGAGAAATATTGATAAGATAATAAAAAGTTATTAATATTTCCATTAGTTAATATGTAAGAGCGTCCACTACATCAGAGCTACACAGTACCATCTTGCCATCGAGCGCACGGACACAAGGCCAATCCACCGCTGATACTTGAGTGAGGTAGAGGTGATCAGAGGTACACAGTACCATTTTGCCATCGAGCGCACGGACACAAGGCCAATCCACCACTGATACTTGAGTGAGGTAGAGGTGATCAGAGGTACACAGTACCATTTTGCCATCGAGCGCACGGACACAAGGCCAATCCACCACTGATACTTGAGTGAGGTAGAGGTGATCAGAGGTACACAGTACCATCGAGCGCACGGACACAATGCCAATCCACCACTGATACTTGAGTGAGGTAGAGGTGATCAGAGGTACACAGTACCATCTTGCCATCGAGCGCTCGGACACAAGGCCAATCCACCACTGATACTTGAGTGAGGTAGAGGTGATCAGAGGTACACAGTACCATCGTACCATCGAGCGCACGGACACAAGGCCAATCCACCACTGATACTTGAGTGAGGTAGAGGTGATCAGAGGTACACAGTACCATCGTACAATCGAGCGCACGGACACAATGCCAATCCACCACTGATACTTGAGTGAGGTAGAGGTGATCAGAGGTACACAGTACCATCGTACAATCGAGCGCACGGACACAAGGCCAATCCACCACTGATACTTGAGTGAGGTAGAGGTGATCAGAGGTACACAGTACCATCGTACCATCGAGCGCACGGACACAAGGCCAATCCACCACTGATACTTGAGTGAGGTAGAGGTGATCAGAGGTACACAGTACCATTTTGCCATCGAGCGCACGGACACAAGGCCAATCCACCACTGATACTTGAGTGAGGTAGAGGTGATCAGAGGTACACAGTACCATCTTGCCATCGAGCGCACGGACACAAGGCCAATCCACCACTGATACTTGAGTGAGGTAGAGGTGATCAGAGGTACACAGTACCATCGTACCATTGAGCGCACGGACACAAGGCCAATCCACCACTGATACTTGAGTGAGGTAGAGGTGATCAGAGGTACACAGTACCATCGTACCATCGAGCGCACGGACACAAGGCCAATCCACCACTGATACTTGAGTGAGGTAGAGGTGATCAGAGGTACACAGTACCATCGTACCATTGAGCGCACGGACACAAGGCCAATCCACCACTGATACTTGAGTGAGGTAGAGGTGATCAGAGGTACACAGTACCATCGTACCATCGAGCGCACGGACACAAGGCCAATCCACCACTGATACTTGAGTGAGGTAGAGGTGATCAGAGGTACACAGTACCATCGTACCATCGAGCGCACGGACACAAGGCCAATCCACCACTGATACTTGAGTGAGGTAGAGGTGATCAGAGGTACACAGTACCATCGTGCCATCGAGCGCACGGACACAAGGCCAATCCACCACTGATACTTGAGTGAGGTAGAGGTGATCAGAGGTACACAGTACCATCGTACAATCGAGCGCACGGACACAATGCCAATCCACCACTGATACTTGAGTGAGGTAGAGGTGATCAGAGGTACACAGTACCATCGTACAATCGAGCGCACGGACACAAGGCCAATCCACCACTGATACTTGAGTGAGGTAGAGGTGATCAGAGGTACACAGTACCATTTTGCCATCGAGCGCACGGACACAAGGCCAATCCACCACTGATACTTGAGTGAGGTAGAGGTGATCAGAGGTACACAGTACCATCTTGCCATCGAGCGCACGGACACAAGGCCAATCCACCACTGATACTTGAGTGAGGTAGAGGTGATCAGAGGTACACAGTACCATCGTACCATCGAGCGCACGGACACAAGGCCAATCCACCACTGATACTTGAGTGAGGTAGAGGTGATCAGAGGTACACAGTACCATCGTGCCATCGAGCACACGGACACAATGCCAATCCACCACTGATACTTGAGTGAGGTAGAAGTGACAAAATCACATTTTTATGACAACCCCAACTAGCAACTTTGGACTAGAGTCCACCTTATGGATAGCAATGTTTGTGACTATAGCAAAATTATGGAATGCCTGCTTTTCTAGAACATTCTAAATTATAACTATTATTTGAATACTCTACATTATTGGTCATGCATGTAGCCACATAGTTGTTAAGTTCAATGTGGATATTCTAGTCTTTTTTAGATATTTTTCAATCCATCACCAGTTCACGAACGGACCACCTGGTCCAATATAAATTAATATAGAAACCAGATAGTATGGTAATGTACAGGAGACGGGCGTGAAGCTGACCATATCCTGTTTAAGTTCGTTGTCAGTAGCTAAAAATGGGGGTCTAATTTAAATATCACATTTTATGGTTGAATTCTGTTCATATGTTATGGAAATATCAGATGTTATGGAAATATCATATGTTATGGATTGGATTCTGTTCATATGTTTATGAAATGTCATATGTTATGGATTGGATTCTGTTCATATGTTTATGAAATGTCATATGTTATGGATTGGATTCTGTTCATATGTTTATGAAATGTCATATGTTATGGATTGGATTCTGTTCATATGTTTATGAAATGTCATATGTTATGGATTGGATTCTGTTCATATGTTTATGAAATGTCATATGTTATGGATTGGATTCTGTTCATATGTTTATGAAATGTCATATGTTATGGATTGGATTCTGTTCATATGTTTATGATATGTCATATATTATGGATTGGATTCTGTTCATATGTTTATGAAATGTCATATGTTATGGATTGGATTCTGTTCATATGTTTATGAAATGTCATATGTTATGGATTGGATTCTGTTCATATGTTTATGAAATGTCATATGTTATGGATTGGATTCTGTTCATATGTTTATGAAATGTCATATGTTATGGATTGGATTCTGTTCATATATTTATGAAATGTCATATGTTATGGATTGGATTCTGTTCATATGTTTATGAAATGTCATATGTTATGGATTGGATTCTGTTCATATTTTGTGACATATCATATGTTGTGGCAGGATTCTGTTCGTGTGTTTATGAAGGAGTTTGTGCTTGGTTCGGAGTCAGAAAATGGTATTTTGATGGCATTTTCTTGTCAGATGGTTGATGGTTTACCTGGCTTCAGTAAATACTGGTGTACAGAAAAGTGATCATGACCTGAACGGCTGATTTTGATTATTTCCGTGAATTTCGTTGGTAGGCCTTGGATTTTTTGGCATGTGACTTGATATTAGTACCAAAATTACAAAATATTTCCAACAGAAATCATGACAATAATTAAAATCGTCACTAATTAACTCTTATTTACTTTTTGCGAGGAAATTTTTACTGCCGATTGTCTGAGTTAATACCATCGAATGCTACTACATCGGAATGGATACATCGGATTGGATACATCGGAATGGATACATCGGATTGGATACATCGGAATGGATACATCGGATTGCCTATATGTCTGAACTCCTCTCTGTCAGTGTTGATCATGTCCCAAGCAATACTCTTTACATGATATACGAGAGTATGTCAATAAATGACACAGTTGTGACAAGAGCATGTCAATAAGTGACACTGTTTTGACGAGAGCATGTCAATAAGTGACAAAGGTTTGACGAGAGCGTGTGAATAAGTGACAAAGTGGGGAGGGGTCAAAAAGACTGCTTTCAAAGAACATTAATACGGATTTGCTTCTTTTTTATGCTTTTTATTACGTATATCACTGTGTTATGACAGCTTACGCTATCCAACATGACATTTGATATTGATAATGATTTTATAACAGCTTACGCTATCCAACATGACATTTGATACTGATAATGATTTTATGACAGCTTACGCTATCCAACATGACATTTGATACTGATAATGTTTTTATGACAGCTTACGCTATCCAACATGACATTTGATACTGATAATGATTTTAATTCACGAAAACAATGTACAAACATATAACAATGAAAGAATATACAATATTCGAAACTTGAAATGAATACAACAAAATAAATGTACACATTATGTCAAGAAATGATGAATGTAAATTGTTTATCAGCAGAGAACATAATCAGTCAATGTAGTATTTTCTGAAACGTTACACACACGTCATTGAGAAAACAAACCATTTGCAAAAAATATCTATACTTAAGTTAACCAAACTTGTTCATGCGGAGGGTGGATTTTACAAATTTATATATTGACAATCGATATTTTCTGTTCAAACTTCAATTCCTGTCCGAACTGAGGCGTAACCAATTCATGATTCAAGAATAGTACTGTATTCATTTTCCCAAATCTTTCTTGATCCGCTTCTGTCTCTGCAATTAAGAAAAATAATCAACAAAGTATGTGGGTCTAAAACAAATTTGACGGAAACTTGATTGATACCAGCCAGGATTAATGGTCTTTTCTTAAAATATGATTTTCTAAACGCATTTCATTTGATTCTCCACAAACACACACACATTTATTTACTGGAGTATCTACAGTAGCGGTTCTCAACCAGTGGGTCGCTAACCCTTTGGGGGTCGAACAACTCTTTTATAGGGGTCGCCTAAGACCATCGGAAAACACATATTATGAAGCAGCAATAAAAATAATTGTACGGTTTGGGGAGAGAGGGGGGGGGTCACCACAACATGAGAAACTGTATTAAATGGTCGTGTCATTAGAACATTGAGAACCACTAAACTACGTGTTCCAGTTGTTTCTAGATCAAGATTTACTAAATAGATTTATAAAAACGTGTACTCTACAGAGAAGGTTAGAAATCCTATTCTAGTACTAACTTCTATGTGTACTTTTGATGTACACAGTGCTGAGAATAGTCCAGTTGGACTGAGTCCGCTGTGTGAAAGGGAGTTCCTAACCATAAGAACATACATTACGACAACAATTGAGGGGAGGGGGGAGTAGGGTGCCAGGGTATTAAACAGTTTGACAGTTATTGACAAGGTATGACAGTTATTGACAAGGTATGACAGTTATTGACAAGGTATGGCAGTTATTGACTAGGTATGACAGTTATTGACAAGGTATGACAGTTATTGACAAGGTATTTCAGTTATTGACAAGGTATGACAGTTATTGACAAGGTATGACAGTTATTGACTAGGTATGACAGATATTGACTAGGTATGACAGTTATTGACAAGGTATGACAGTTATTGACAAGGTATTTCAGCTATTGACAAGGTATGACAGTTATTGACAAGGTATGACAGTTATTGACAAGGTGTATCAGTTATTGACAAGGTATGACAGTTATTGACAAGGTATGACAGTTATTGACAAGGTATGGCAGTTATTGACAAGGTATTTCAGCTATTGACAAGGTATGACAGTTATTGACAATGTGTATCAGTTATTGACAAGGTATGACAGTTATTGACAAGGTATGACAGTTATTGACAAGGTATGACAGTTATTGACAAGGTATGACAGTTATTGACAAGGTATGAGTGGTGATGTTGATTGACAAGACATGAGTGGTGATTTTGATGTTGATTGACAAGAGATGAGTGGTGATGTTGATTGACAAGAGATGAGTGGTGATGTTGATTGACAAGAGATGAGTGGTGATGTTGATTGACAAGGTATGACAGTTATTGACAAGGTATGACAGTTATTGACAAGGTATGGCAATTATTGACAAGGTATGACAGTTATTGACAAGGTATGAGTGGTGATGTTGATTGACAAGGTATGAGTGGTGATGTTGATTGACAAGGTATGAGTGGTGATGTTGATTGACAAGGTATGAGTGGTGATGTTGATTGACAAGGTATGAGTGGTGATGTTGACTTCAACAATACTATATTTATAAACCGATTAATGTGTTTGAATGTGAAATATCTAAAAATCTTTAGCAAATGGTCATATTTTTTTTCGTATTCGTTCTTCTAACAAAATATTTCGTCTGTGGGTGTGTGAGAGAAAAGGGATTGGGGCTATACGTTTTTGCATAATTACAAGTTTTTTGTTGATTGAATGTTATTATATCTAGTTGGCTTCATTTTTGGCCAGTAAATGAATTCACTGTCCTTTTTGTGGAAAAGTAATGGTCATGACACCATGTGACACTTCCAACGAGTCGAACGATGTTGAACTGCACGTCCCAGATAACGTACACAATGTTTGGTGTTGGAATGAATCTAGCTTGGCAATGTTTCAATCTGTCGTTGATTCAAACTATACCTGTACTGCCCAATTTTCCTCTAAGAAAAGTTATATCATAATGTTAGTTGATGCGCCCATGTGGTATCTCTAATGTGTCGTAACATGTGTCGTAACATGTGTCGCAGTAACTATTTCCGTGTAACGTGTGTTTGTTCGATCTTAGCTTTCATCTGATATTTTTAAAAAACAAAAAACTTTCGTTACTGCATGTTTTCCTGTTAAGGAATGCAGGAAGGCTTTTAAAGCTGTGGAAATAAAGACCGCTTTGCCAAAGCTGTCGCCGCGACTTGTACAGGAAGAATTTTTTGTTGCACCTCCGAAAGATAACAATCCTTGTCCCAACCGCGGATTGAACCCGGGACCTCAGAAATCTGAGGCCGGAGTACTAGCCGTACGGCCACGCGCTCCATCTGATATTGCTCCCAAGAATTTGATGGATTTGGTGAATGTTTTAGGTTTGCTGTTTGTTTGTATCCTCTGCTTCTGCTTCTTCTTCGTTCATTCTCAAACTCCTCCAAAATAGCAGAATGTAGTCCAGAGAACGGAATGTGTTGTGTCATGATTTACAGCAATGCGATACATGGGCCTTTTGGTCTGACACATCCGACTGTAGCATGGATTTGGGTCATGTTGACTCTATATGGGATGGGACAGCCAACTCCATCGCATAACCTCCTTAGTCGCCTCTTACGATATGCATGGTAGGTAAACAGTATTGCTATTCTTTACTCCCCTCTCTGGCCCCGGCAACACACGAGCGGTTTCTTTGTATGTCTAATTTTATTTTTACATGATCCTTTACTGAAAAGCCTGCCTAATGTTACATTTACGTTAATTGTGAATCATCATTGTTTCATGCACTCAGTTCATCATCATTATCAAGTGCCGTCTCCGCAACGAATGTGTGATGCAACGTATCTCCAACATCTCCTGGCTCTTGTCTTGGTGGTACACTCTGCTAGACTGTAACCTGTCCATCGTGTAATGTTACTCTCCCACTTGTATCTCCGCCTACCTCTTGCTCGCTTCCCTTTGACTTTACCCTCAAGTAAGGTCTTCAATAAGGTGTCATGTCTTTTAATGTGTCCAAAGTATTTTATTTGCCTGATCTTTATTTCTCTTAGTAGTTCTTTCTTCATATTAAGTATCTTTAGCACCTCTTTATTTGTTTTCTTCTCTTTCCATGATGTTCTCCCTATTCTTCTATATACCCACATCTCAAAGGCATCAACTTTGTCTTCTAATTGTTTATTTAGTGTCCATGTTTCTGAGCCATACATTAATATGGAATAGATGTAGCATTTTATAATTCTCATTTTTAACGTGTTTGTAATTTGTTTAGATATGAATAATTTCCTCATGTCATTTAAGGTACTTTTAGCCAATCCTATTCTCCTTTTAACTTCTATTTCACATCTGCCATCATTTGTGACTATGTGTCCAAGATATTGATACTGTTTTACTTGTTGTAGTTTCTCTCCCTCACTAAGTTACCCCATTCCCGCACTCAGTTACCCCGTTAATATACTTTTAGTTAGCTAGTTTTAGAAAGTCTATGTTTCGTCAAGTACTCAAAATAACCCCATCATCTGTAAATTGAGATAAAAATGATTGGTGGATGCATACATTTTCTAGATCATTGACCATAATTGTAAGAAATGTTGGAGATATTACAGCTTTTTGTGGAATTCCATTTTTAAATTTCAGAATATTTTTGAGTAACTTTACACAGTAATATCTATCTTTTATACCGTTTTGAGTACAAACATCTTCCTTATATTCCCAAATTTTAAATCTTTAATAGGGTTTCTTTCCTCCAGCACTCACCGTAAGCTCTTGTCGTGTCCAAACGTATGGAGACAGTGTTTTTTTTTAATTATTGAAGAATTCTGTTAAAATTTCATGTTAGAATGTAATTAATTGATCCACTTTGCTTAGTTTCACATCAAAAACAGAAAATATGAATATATGCAGAGCGAAAGAACAGATAATATGTATGTTAAGGGTGAAAAACTAAAACAGACATTAGAATTTAAATATCTAGGAAGCATTTTTACAGAAGACAAAGTTAACAGAGAAATTGAGATGATGTGCCAAAATGCAATCGCTATAACATACCACTAACTGTCACCGCTGCTAAAACACCCATCGATCAGCATGGCGACCAAACGACAGATAATACAAACCATCTTTATTCCAACGTTATGTTACCAGTGCCAGACATGGCCCCTAAGAAAAACACTCTTGAGAAAGATTACAACATGTGAGATAAAATGCCTGAGAAAGGATATTAATTTCATCCGAAGAGACCGAATGAGAAATAAAGACATCAGAAAGACAGTAAACTACCATATCATGCAAACAATATATAGAAAGACAGAAGATCAAATGGTTCGGACACTTTATACGAATGGAACCATCTCAACCAGTCACCCAGGCGTAAAATAGCAGAAATAACGGTTAAAAGGCAAGTGGAATAACAAGAACAAGATGGGAAGATTCAAGCAGAGAGATTGTTAAGAACTACGACCTGACCATGACAAGTGCAACAAAGATGGCCAAAGAAAGAAAACGTCAACTCCCTACAACTCCTAAAGGCGTTTGTGGAAAAGACAATAGATATGTTGGATGAATGGATGAATGGATGGATGGGTGGGTGATTGGATGGATGGATGGATGGATGGGTGGGAGGATGGATGGATGGATGGATGGATGGATGGATGGATGGATGGGTGGGTGATTGGATGGATGGATGGATGGATGGATGGATGGATGGGTGGGAGGATGGATGGATGGATGGATAGACAGATAGATAGCTTCCTCCCCCTAAAACCGGCTTCAGCGTCGTTGTATAGATCGTTTTATTGAGATGAAATATTTCTCTCTTATTTATGCTAGTTCCTAATATTTTACCTAGGTGAGACGTGAGTGATATTGTCCTGTGTTGAGCTAATCTTATTAGTCTATTCATCGTGTGTTAATATTGCTATAATTATTGCTATTTTCTATCTATGCTCCTCTGATTGTCCCAAAAGGCCACATTAAACAGCATAATTCTGTAATCGTCACTATAATCTTGTGTGTTATGTTTTTAAGTACGGTATAATTTAGTATGTCTGGTATGGCTGTATATATTTATAATCATTGATTGCCATATTTACATCTTCTATTGTTGTGTCAGAGTTTAGGTATGATTCTAGATTATCGGAATAGTTGACGTTTTATTGACTATTACCCGTATGGTTTGTGTCTGTGGGTCTCATCAATGATCCACTAGACAAACCACACATGCAACAGAAAACCTTAGTAGATGACATGCCGGTATATTGAGGTTATCTTCTTATAGAAGCTTCATGGCATGTCATCTATACAGTTATGCTTCTCATACTTTTATGTTTTGTTACAATTTATTTTATGCTATGATGCTTTTTTGTATATGTATGCAGCCTCTGTGGTTGGGAGGGAGCCAGAGATTTACTGCGCAGCACTGTGGAGGAGAAAACGGATAGTACTTTTTTTTCCTATGACTGAGGCCCACCGAAAAGGCACAGTGACTCAGGACGTGACAATTCTTTTGACTTGAACATTTGGTTGCATGCCTGGAGCAATAGAGAAGTTCGGCATAACTAGTAGTCAATTGGTGGCGGGTAATGAGCACAATGAACCCTATCGTGGCTGCAGTGGCTCGAAGCAGTGCATATGTTTATACCTGCCTTCCTGGTGGTGTGATAGTTATCCTCTGGCTCTGACCCGGTGATAGTTATTCTCTGGCTCTGGCCCGGGGTGTGCCAAATATCCACAGCCTTTTCAACAATATAATGCCAGTACAACAGATAGTATTTACAAACAAGATCGGACGTCGCCTCGGTTATTAAAGTCTGCGGCAGGTAGTGGGTAACCAGGCTGCTCCGGCTGAGAAATTAGCTACTGGAGCGCATCCAAAACAACAGCACAAATACAGACATGCCCAATACACAACACAGCAACAACACCTGCACAAGCACCAAAATATTAAACTCATAAAACCTTGGAGGGAGGACACAACTAACTCCAGGGTGCCGGCTGTGCCCTCATCTCTATGAAACTGTTGACCACCAGCATTTGAATGTCCAGCGCTGGATGACATCAGGAAAATGCTTCTCCCTCCAGGACCTGTAAATGCAACACGTTATATGAAACAAAACAACAGCTCACAAACACATGCATGTATCGCACAATGGCATTGTGTCAAAGGTCATGAGCCCTTGGAACGCTGGGTCAGCATCATACCAACCATTGACTATTACTGTTTCTTCTCCACTTTTGCTTTCATCGTTGTTTAATTGTTTATTGTGCTGCACTTTTTAAAGTATTTAACTATTCCATCTGCTTTTTCTTTATCTGTTTCTTTGTACCTTCTTTCGTGTTGAATTTTGGTATTAATTGTTAGTTATTTTTGCAAATTTTTATTATTTTTGAATTATTCCATACACTTTTGTATTTGTTCTTTCGTTTAGAGTTTGACAAAAGAATTTCCAGCGTATTTCTTTGGCTTTAAATATAATTCTATTTGTCTATAGTGGCCAAAAGCTATCAAGGTGGCTTGTTATCCACTCTTGTCGTTAAGCGTAGGGGTGATTGGACCTAGAGCTTGTGCTCCAAGGCCAGATGTGTTACCTCGGCTGTGCTATGACGGTGTTTGTTCAATATGTCCCTGACGTTTTCCATCCATCTTTTCCGTGGTTCTCCTATGGCTTTGTACCCTGATATCATTTGGTTATATGCCTTCACGGGTAACTTGTCGTGATGCATTCTCATAATGTAGCCAAACCACTTGATCTCTTGCATTTCTATGTATTATGTGCAAGTTAGTATACCTATTCTTTCCCTGATATCTTCATTTCGTAATCTATCGAGCCTGGTGACTCCTTCAGCTTTCCTCAAATATTTCCTCTCACATGTCACTATCTTTCTGTATTTTGAAGATGAGAGAGACCAGGTTTGGCACTGGTAACACAGTGTTGGTAGGAATATGCCGTAAATCATTTGTCTTTTAACTTCCATCTCGATCTTGTGATGAAGAAGTAGTGGTGACAGTTGGCATATTACTATATTTGCCCTTTGATATTATATTTGTTTCATTTCTAATTTGTGAATACATCTCCTCTGAGTATTCAGAAGTTTTGTTTCCTTTCTAAATTTTTTAAGAGCTTTCTCCCTTACCCTTGCCATTTCAGTAAACTTCGCATTTCACCATAGAACTGTGTTCTAACTTCGCATTTCACCATAGAACTGTGTTCTAACTTCGCATTTCACCATAGAACTGTGTTCTAACTTCGCATTTCACCATAGAACTGTGTTGTAACTTCGCATTTCACCATAGAACGGTGTTGTAACTTCGCATTTCACCATAGAACGGTGTTCTTAGTGTTCTGATGATCATTGTCTTTGCTTGAAATTATTGTTTTCTGATTTTATATTAGCGGGTACTCTTTTATTTGGGATATGCTTAGCTGCTGTTGTAAGTACTTCTTTAGTAATATAATTTGCAAAAGTTATCTATATTATCCGTACAGCATTTTGTTATGTCTTTGTTGTCAAGTTATGTTTGAAATGTCTCCCAATCTATTTTTTTGTATTGGAAATCATCAGCATCATCAAGTGCCGCCTTCGCAATGAGGATTGGCTGCAACAGACTCCCAACATCTCCTATCTCTTGTTTTGGTGGTGCACTCTGCTAGACTGTAACCTGTCCATCTTGTGATGTTAATCTCCCACTTGTATCTCCGCCTACTTCTTGGTTGCTAGCGTCCCTTTGACTTTACCCTCAAGTGAGGTCTTCAATAAGGTGTCAAGTCTTATAATGTGTCCAAAATATTTTATTTACCTGATATTTATTTCCCTTAATAATTCATTCTTCAGATTAAATGTTGCTAGAACCTCTTTTTTGTTGTATTCTCTTTCCATGATATTCTAATACATCTAAGTCATTATCTTTAAACATTCATTTTGAATTATAAATATTTATTATTTTAATCTTCCCGAAATTGTATAATTATGAATACCTTCTCCCGCCGAAGAAGAAGAAGAAGAATACCTTCTAAGTTTTCAATATTGAATTGGTTATCAATCGCTAATCTTATATGCCTCATTTATCATAAAATAGCAACCCCTTCCCCCTTCCCCCCCCCCCCCCCCAACCACCACCTTTGAATACCTATTATTTCTGAAAATAGTATGTCCAGGACAGTTAAGTCTCTGATTTTTGTTTATTATGGTTTATAACTGAATAGCAAAAATAAACATTCGATCTCTGTAATTTGTAGAATATTCCTGGGAGGTTTACTCAAACATTTCTGTTCCATTAAATGATATTAATAGCCATGCTCCTAGAAAATATTGCGGGAAAACCCATTTCATAATATATTTATAAGTTGAAAATTATACAAAATCTAGTTAGTGGGCATAAAAGTATATTACTTTATGGTGCAGACATGGTTCATAGTAGTGCTGAATAGTGCGGTGCGATACATTGCAGACATAGCACACAAGGCGATGCTCAGAAATTGATAACACAAGGGTAGATTTGCTGCGTAGCGTTTCTCCCACAAGAGCAACGATTGCGTCCATGGAACATTAGTCAGAAATAATTTTTGCTTTCAAAGACAATATTACAATTAAATAAAATTGAATCAAAAGTCAGAATAAACCATGAGACGAATTATTGATATTCAGTAATGGAGCCAGTCTTGGTAGTTATATTCATGAATTTAATGGTTGAATCACATCCTTCGTTAACACATTAAAAATATTTGCACTGTGAACAACGGTCATTTAGTGATATTTTTTTCACCTGATTTTCTTAATATTTCTTTCTTTTTTTCACGGAATTCTCGTTTCATTACCAGGAGCAGTGACCAGATTTCATATTTTTAATATTACGCGTAGTATCATTCAGCTTTCGTGACCTTGCTGAACTCAGATTACAAAGTCGATATGTTTGCATCGATCTGCGGCCTACGGACTGATGGCCCAGCCCCCAACTGTCCCCTCAGGGATATATCCAGGGAGGGGGGTATCTCTCAGTTTGCAGCCGGCTGATCGCTTAATTCACCAGTAGACTTGACTACTGTGAAATGCTCCTTTATCGATATTTTGTTTCGTTAAATAATGTTCGTATTTCTTTCGTTAAAAATGTGACCATTGCTTCCTGTAATGTACCGAATTATCTGCACATATTTCGTTTATAATTCCCGAAATTTAAACATTTCTATTACATTTGTATAGTAGCAATATGTGTTTGAGATTAGTTTACATAAACATTTTATAAACAGGAATTGCTTACACATAAAAGTTTTATGTACACGAATTGCTTACACATAAACATTTTATGTACACGAATTGCTTATACATAAACATTTTATGTACACGAATTGCTTATACATAAACCACTGGATATATTTGGTTATTGGTTATAAACCGTCATCACTGCACTCCGGGCAGAGCCACTGGTGCACAGTCTCCCCTAGCAGATAGTAAATGGTACTCTTACTAATGGTTCATGTGGCTCCTCAAAAGTTATCTGTAAACAATATATATTTTCATATGTGCAAATTCCATAAAAATTATCTGTGAAACAGCATATATTTTCGACATACATTGATGTATTGGGGCAGATATCTCCAATTTTCAAAAACAAATGCGAGCATGAACACCAATCTGCACTATATAAAACAATCATGATACTATCACCAGGGGAAGTCCTTGCATACTATGGAATACAGAAATGAAAGAGTGAACCAAAATAAACATATATGAAGCAGACACGAAAGAACTCTTCTACACCTGACGCTGCAAGGCATAAAGGGGTATACAACAAAATGAGGGAAAGAACGACAGTAGATTGACGTATTTTTCAGTTGCCAGAAAAGAATTTCAATAAAGTGTAATAAAATACTGAAAACATCACATAAAATGCTGAAAACATTACATACAATTTTCAAAACATCACATAAAATGTTGAAAACATTACATAAATTATTGAAAAAATGATGAAGTGGTAATATTCAATGACCAATTGTGACAGAAAAAGTAATGTAAATTATTAAATTTAGTCATATGAATGTTGCAACTGCTAACGGGGGAAACCTTGATTTAATAAGATAATGTTGCAACTGCTAACGGGGGAAACCTTGATTTAGTAAGATAATGTTGCAACTGCTAACGGGGGAAACCTTGCTTTAATAAGATAATGTTGCAACTGCTAACAGGGGAAACCTTGATTTAATAAGATAATGTTGCAACTGCTAACGGGGGAAACCTTGATTTAATAAGATAATGTTGCAACTGCTAACGGGGGAAACCTTGATTTAATAAGATAATGTTGCAACTGCTAACGGGGGAAACCTTGATTTAATAAGATATTTCAGTCAACTCATAATATAAACCTGAAGACTGAGGAGAAAGAGGCAATGATTCTTCTGCAATCGTTCACAAACTCCTGGAGATTAGAATGATGTAGTCTGGATACATGATGTCCAGTTTCTAGCTGGAGTCAGAGCTTGTCCAGTGTTCCCTAATGCCCAGTTTCTTAGCTGGAATCAAAGCTTGACCATGGTTTCCAAATCCCAGTTCCAACGCTAACTCCCTGTCTTTTGTGTCAGTCCATGATATTTTACCCAATCTATAACGACAAACACAGGAGCCGCATCTGTCTTTTTCCTCCTCTGAGTCATCTCTACCTAATTTTTGCGCTAGTTATTTAATTTTTGCTCTACTCACCACACAGTCTATAGTTCTTGACTGTCTGCTACTAATTTATGCTAAAAGTTGTCTTTTTGTTTGCTCTAGAATCTCTGAGGAATTTTATATTCGTTTTCTGAGCTGCTTATTAGACATAATATTTTTAGTTTCACACATAAAATGAAACAATAATGTGCATATTTATCACATGTGTGATAATGGTATACCGTAGACACTCCTTCATTATAAAAACATTTCAACATAATGTTACATATTTATCACACGTGTGGTAATGATGTACCATAGTAATTCCATCATCTTCTCATAATATCTTCTTCTTCTGCGTTCAGCATCTGTGCATGCTATATTGTCAGGCCTGTCGTCAAAACGAAGTCCGCTGTCTTCTCCAGGTCAGAGCGACTGCCCCATAGCTTTTGCCTCAAGTCTGTATCCTCTGGCCAGGTCTGCTGCCTCTACTCTTTGTATGTTGGGCAGTCCTAAAGTATGTGTTCCGGGGTCTGGGTTCCGGATCCACATGGACATTCATCTGTGTATGAGATCCTCAATCGGTAAAGGTGACCCAACATTCTGCACTGGCCTGTTCTAAGGTCTCATAATATTAAACAATACTGACTCCTATTCTAATCATTCCTCTCACAATAATAACCAATAATGTACTTTTTGTCACAGGTGTGAAAATGGTATGCCATAGTAAACCACATCAAATGATCAAAGTAAAAGTTTGTGTATTTAATTTTCTTTAAAATCTCTTTCAAAACTGATCTAATCTCAGACAACACGCAGAAGCTCCGTGATATAACCACATCTATTTTAACTAGTAGTCTGAAATGTAAACATCAAAAGTACGGATCCAGCTATTCCAGATTACTGATTCTATACGCTCTGTGTATAAGATTTCTGACTAAATATAATATGTTAAATATGAATAATGAAGCATATATAACTTCATAATATTTAATAAATAATGAAAGCCACAAACCGTCAGGGGCGTATTGGGGACAGGGGGACACAAGGAATGTACGGTAGATTTTCTTAGTATGTTGTAAATCGAAATTATGATTGTTGCGCCTAATGCGACCGCCTCTCTCAATCATAGCACATCATGGTCCTGACCCTGCCATAGTGGATACATCAGCACACAGACAACCCTCCAACCACTTCCAGCTAGAGCCATTGGAGTTGGTGTAGAAATATAATTCCATGACTATTCATTCAATGTGTTACTTCATACTGTTCCAGTTTTTATTTTGTATCTTCTTTACTTTCTATCCTCAAATATATTGGTCCAAAACTAATATTAAAAGTCAAACATGAGCACCGTATGTGCAGACCTAGCATGGCACCGTATGTTGACACGTATCACCGTATGTGCAGACCTAGCATGGCACCGTATGTTGACACGTATCACTGTATGTGCAGACCTAGCATTGTAACGTGTAATTACATATATCACCATAGGTGCAGACCTAGCATGGCACCGTCTGTTGACGGAGCAAGAATTGTGAAAAAGAAGATTGGTAACACTGTAACCTGTCATGAAAGTTGCAAGATTCGAGTAATCAAAAAAGTTGACGTCAACTTTTAACAGTCATGCCCCCCTCGCTTTGTTAACAACTGTCAAATATTTTCAGACACCTCCCCCCCCCCCCATCCCTCCAAATTCGACGTAATTTATTGACAGCCCGTTTACTGTCATATTGTTATAAATTTTGAGAACCCCTTGGGGATTATCGATTATAGCTGCAGAGTTTCATGTTGTAAATGATACTGTTGGTTAGCGGTGTACCACCTTGTTGAGGATGAAGTACGCCTACATAAAGAATGAAGTCATCCCTCACCGCCTTGTTGAACCCATTTTAAGATGAATACAGCGACAATGTGGTAAAGATGTATTAAGAAAAGATAGTTCAAGCAGCAGAGTGTTCGAATGACAACACAACAATGAGCTATTTTGACCGTCTTATCTTGAAATTTTAATTAAATAAATTAGAAAAATGTGTAAATAAGTCAACACTAGCCTGACATGGATGCACAGTTTTTCATTAAAGTTTCAGGTTGGATGAATTACTTGTTGTCCTTTTCGCTTCATTGCTCCTTTCCAATATTCATTTTTTTTAGTTGCTAATCTAACGCAGGAACGACAACCTGAGCAAAATGTTCGTCCCAAGTTTGTATGGACAAGTTAGAGTTATCGTCCCTACGTTTGAAATGTCAGAAATGTTTGAAATTTAAGAGTGGTTTCCAATAAACAGTGGTATGACGGGATGTTGATCTATCGGAAATACTCCTCAAGATTAGAGATGAAGATTCACTTCAGATATTCATGGAGAGTTTTTCTAAGAATCCTGTGATAAAAATGAACATACCAAAGTAAACCATCTCTTCCAGTTGTGAAATATGGGGAAGAAATGAAGGGTGACGAGACGACAGGATACGATGGCGAGTTGAGGGCTGGATAAGTTACGAGTGTTTAAAACTAAATCAATTTTTTTTTATGTGTAGCCATTTATTACTACGATGTGTTCATACACAGTGGCGTGCATTGTTCGTGTTGTGTTATGTTGTGTTCTTGATAAAGGCCTGTTGGACGAAGCGTCGATGTTTGTAAGCATTTACCTGTATACTTTCGGACATTCGCAAAACTTCGTTACAATGCGCTATCAATGTAGCCTGTCTGATTGTAGTTTTCCAGCTGTTTTCTCCAATCCAACTATAGTATTTCTGTAATATGGGCACCATATGGCAAAAGAAAAAGAGAAAGACAGAGAGAAACTCTTTGCATAACAAAGATCAAACAGGGTATTACTATAATGTTACAACAACATGCAAGAATTACTTCTAGTAACTTCATATCGCTTGAACTGGAGAGCTGAGGTTTCTTCCCTATGCAACTCGTTCGGCGATGAATGAACATATGCCAACACTTTACAAGAATTACGAACAATTTGCTTTTACTTCTTATGCGCGGTGTGGTAGTGCCTCAGATCTGCAGTTCATACTCAGGAGGCTAAGGCTTAATGCAATGCCTTTTGAAGAAGCCTTCAGAATTCCTATCGGAAGGGACTGAGAAGGGACGAATCCTTCTACATAGATAAGTAGATCGTGGAAAAGAAAAAGATAGCACATTCACTCATTCACACATTCACACACTTATTAAATACTCACATACACACACACACACACACAAAGTATATATTTACATAAATAGTGGACTAATGTACAAGAAATCTCAGCCTGAAGTTACTAAATGCACACACACACACGCACACACACACACACACGTACAAACTGCACACACACGTGCGTGCACACACAAACATGGACACACACACCTGAACACACACACGTGCGCACACGCACACATGTACTCACATACACATATACACACACGTGCGCATACACACTTGCACACACACATGTACAGATACACGTGCGCGCACACACAACACACAAACACACACGTGCGCGCGCACACACATGGACACACACACACACGCACGGACACATACACATGCACACACATGTACACACACAAACACACACATATTTCCACACACACACACACACACACACATACACACTTGCGGAGGGCGACACTTTTCTGTGACATGTGGGGCAAAATGAGGGTGACTAATTTTCTATTTAAAAACAACGTTAAATATGGTCATAAAGATTATAAAGCAGCGGTGACATGTATAAAACAATGGTGACTATAGAAGATCGGTGACATGTATAAAACAATGGTGACTATAGAAGATCGGTGACATGTATAAAACAGTGGTGACTATAGAAGATCGGTGACATGTATAAAACAGTGGTGACTATAGAAGATCGGTGACTTGTATAAAACAATGGTGACTATAGAAGATCGGTGACATGTATAAAACAATGGTGACTATAGAAGATCGGTGACTTGTATAAAACAATGGTGACTATAGAAGATCGGTGACATGTATAAAACAATGGTGACTATAGAAGATCGGTGACTTGTATAAAACAATGGTGACTATAGAAGATCGGTGACATGTATAAAACAATGGTGACTATAGAAGATCGGTGACATGTATAAAACAATGGTGACTATAGAAGATCGGTGACTTGTATAAAACAATGGTGACTATAGAAGATCGGTGACTTGTATAAAACAATGGTGACTATAGAAGATCGGTGACATGTATAAAACAATGGTGACTATAGAAGATCGGTGACATGTATAAAACAATGGTGACTATAGAAGATCGGTGACTTGTATAAAACAATGGTGACTATAGAAGATCGGTGACATGTATAAAACAATGGTGACTATAGAAGATCGGTGACATGTATAAAACAATGGTGACTATAGAAGATCGGTGACTTGTATAAAACAATGGTGACTATAGAAGATCGGTGACTTGTATAAAACAGTGGTGAATTGTATAAAACAATGGTGACTTGTATTAAACTGTGATAACTTGTATAAAACAGTGGTGACATATACAAAGGTGGTGACGTGAAAAGGGAGTCAATGACGTTTTTTAGGCAACAGGAGGACCACGGATAAAATTGTCCTAAATGGGGTTCGCAGGATAAAAAAGGTTTAGAACCACTGCTCTATGCAATTATAACATCGATTTTAACACACAACAGATGGTGACGACAATCATGAGTTTGAGACAACCGTATTCGAGTCCCGGTGTGGCCTCAATTACACAGCTGAGAAGAACATGTACTTGTGTCAGAGATACTAGAGCTGTCAAGAGCTACCTGCTCACAGCTAAATGGATAATTTCATCATCCTATTACGATATTCTACCAGCGTTTCGTTTGTTTTTGTTTCATTTCTATCCCTATAGTTTTTTTTTGGTTTTTTTAATCGTTTATAATCTTCTGAACTGCCGAATTTATCTCGTCTAGCCATTATGTGAAGGTTGACAGGGTCGTCTCCACTCATCATCCTTATCGTCACCATTATTATCGTCACCGTCATCAATACCATCATCATCTTCCAAGACGCCCATGTGTTGCCGGGGCCTGAAATGGGAGCAAAGAATAGCAACACTGTTTACCTTCCACGCATGTCGTAAAAGGCGACTAAGGAGGTTATGTGATGGAGTTGGCTGTCCCATCTCATATAGGGTCAGTGACCCAAAGTCATGCTGAAGTCTGATGTGTCAGGCTGAAAAGCGCAGATATCGCAGCAATGCTGTAAACCATGACACAACGCATTCCGTTCTCCGGACTACATCCTGCTAATATGCAGGAGTTTGAGAACGAACGCAGAAGAAGAAGAAGAATCTTCCAAGGGATTCTCGTGACAGATGCTTATACCACGCCAACACACTAGCAACATAGGGTCGTTATCACACGTTGAAGAAACAAGATTTGTTTCGTTAGATGTGACGGAGAAATCTCACGAATTTTTGTCTTTCATCCGCCCATGTTTTATTACTACGATCAAACACTCCTCCAGCTAAAACAAACGTGTTTTGTGTTTTTAACTTCTGGATTGATGACCAGATTGGCTAGAATTTCTTTGATTTTGTTTGTTCTTCACGGCTACCTGCCTGGTCTGCGTTCACATTTTCTAGAACATTTTATTTGTTTAGTCGTGTCCATTTCGTTTTATCATTAAGGGGAGATATGTTTCGCTTAATAATTCTTATCAGATTGTTCCAACTTGTTGCACGTTGGAATTCTTGCAACATGTCTTTTTTGGATGATTTGTTCCAATATGTAATTGAAACTTTCAGAATTATTGCACTATGTCTGTCTTTGACACTTTCTTAATCATTGCAATGCGTCTGTTTATGAGACTATTCATTTTAATTATTGCAATGTGTCTGTTTATGAGACTATTTATTTTAATTATTGCAATGTGTCTGTTTATGAGATTATTTATTTTAATTATTGCAATGTGTCTGTTTATGAGATTATTTATTTTAATTATTGCAATGTGTCTGTTTATGAGACTATTTATTTTAATTATTGCAATGTATCTGTTTATGAGACTATTTTAATTATTGCAATGCGTCTGTTTATGGGACTATTTATTTTAATTATTGCAATGTGTCTGTTCATATAATTATTTTAATTGTTGCAATGTGTGTGTTTATGGGATTATTTAATTATTGCCATATATCTGTCTGCCTTTGGCACTTTATTAATTGTTGCAATGTGCCTGTCTATGACATTATGTGAACTGCTGTAGTTTGGGTTTTTTTAATAAAAGTTGACAACCACTTATCTACTCCATTAGCACGCTACATGATGATGATAACTTTTATTTCCTTAGGATGGATTGATTGCGGAGAAGGCCATGTAAAGAGAGAGAGAGAGAGAGAGAGAGAGTAAAAACATACGTTAGTTCTATACATATTATTATATATATAAAGTTACTAGCAATATGATAACTTACCTGGACCGTAGATAAAAAAAAGGGGGGGGGGGTAGTATTGTTCATAACTCCCATCCCTTAGCAAATCGGAACTTTTAGCACTAGGAACTTAGCCAAGAGGCGAGTTTTAAAAAAACAAACATAAACACTTCCAGTAGCAATTTTTCACGAGAAGGTCATCAAATTTTACATTAAGAAAAACAAACTGACATCCGAAAAACTCGAATGACACTTTTATGTAACACTCCCTCCCCTAATAAGAGATCATATCTACCTAACCCCCCCCCCATAGAGTGTTTTCCATCTATGTTCATAATCTACGGTGAGCTGTGGAGAGTTGGGGGCATAAAACGTCAAATGATCCTATCCGCCGCGTGTTTCTGGCTTGGTTTCAATTCAGTCCTCAGCCGCCTCAAGATCTATCTCATGTCCTTCTATCTAACAATAAGCGTGACCTTCGTTGTAACATGTCTGCTAACCCTCTTTCCGTCATTGCATAGGTAAATCCAACTATTTTTATGGTTTCCATTGGTTGGAAAACCAAATGATAAATAAATGATATAAAAAATCATGACAACTGAACAGATTCCCTAAATATTTAAGTCTAACACATAAATACATAAGTCCTGTGCTGAGCGACATTTTCGGATCGGAGGGCAAGATTGGATTTTTCTTATGTTGTATCGGACCAACAGGCATGTTTTGTTTTTATTGAATTACTTGTTGTCCAGATATATTGTCATGTTACATTTTATGTGCTCTGTGGTCAGTGTGTATTTCAATTTTAGATCAGGTTGATGTATTCCTTCTGAGTAGAAGGTTCCTTAAATAAGCATTGCATTAAGCTGAAGCATCCTAGGTATGAAAGAAAGCTCGGAGAAACCTCCACACTGCACATAGGAAGTAAGATCGAATCGCTCGCAACTTCTGGGCTCAAGAAGAAAAAGAAATCAGGTTGAAGGGCTAGCAAAAATGACTTACTTTGCCTGATTCTGCTAATCAGGTTTGCTGGTCAACAAAAATTTCTCGTCGGATCGGTTTTGCCTATCAGGTTGGAGGACCAGTAAAAGTGGTGTGCGAGCCTGCGAATTTTTGCTATAATATATTATTTAGAGCACCCAATATTTTTATTATTCCCTAAATTTAATGGAAAAAAACAGAGCAAAATTTTGCTATTCTCGTTCTACCAGACGAAGTAGGTGTAAACCACAAACCATTGACACCTCAAACCAGAGACAGACTGTCAAATTATAAAAGAGAAATCTTTGTGTTCATATCAGCAAACAAAGAACCACTGGACTTTAGATTATATAACGGTGAAGTGTGTGAAGTAGGCAGATTTAGAGAATTGTCTTCCAACTTATCGCATTTTCAACCTCCGCGTCTCCATTTGATTATTAGAAAAGTGGTCACCGTATTCATTGATCACGTCCGAATTCCGTGTATCCCTACACTCGGTCCGATTCATGACGTGTCCGGTGAGAATAGTTCGTGATTTTGTTCAAAGGTTATGACACTCGCTCTCAACAACGTTCGACAGTTACTCCAGTTTATCCTTTATGTGTCTAGCTATCTCTGAATTCATTGTTTTATTGTAGACAAGGATATCGCGAGTTAGCACTCGTGTATAGTGTTGTTGACTGTTTAGACTAGACAGTCTCATTATCATCCCCAGTTTCTGAGCTTTCTATCACGCCTAAGTTAATGTAGTCGTTTCTCTTTACATTCAATGGAACCAGGAAAATGAAATGGAAATGGCGCATGGCCTTTCCCCTCTTCTTCAATCTTTTAAATTATTAATGGGATTAGCATTTATTAGAGTTGTAGGATGTTAAATCAAACCAATTCTCCTTTATGAATGTCAAGCATGGACTGTAACAAAAGAGATAAAGATAAACTGGGGGTAACTGAAATGTGTGTGTGTGTATAACCCCCTTATAAGGAAGATAAAAAGTTCATGGACAACAAAGAAAGCTTATATAGAAGTCCGCAAAGATGATAGAGTAAAAAGATATATTTTTAAAATTATCAATTCAATAACTGTTTTGTGGAAAAAGATGCTAGAGGAAATGTTTTTACCAGCCTTTTGGCTAAATTCCGAGTGTTAAAATTTATGTTTTCATTTGATAAGGGAGTGGGGTTGTTAAATACGCAAACACCCCTTACCTACAGGCGCCAACACTCCTTACCTACAGGCGCCAACACCCCTTACCTACAGGCTTGCGAACAGGACTTTAATCACCACTGATACAGTGCGATTCCAAAAATCAACCAAATTGCAGACACTGCCAACACCAGAGAGACAGTGGACTACCACTTGTTAACATGTCCTGCTATAAAAGATATAACTCATACCCCGCCACAACAACCCCCAAGCATTGATCACAGTTTAGACAGCAAACATGAACAACCGAAAAAAAACAGCACAGCTCCATAATGTGACATTGAAGTCATCAAGTTCTGACTCGTAGTGACTGATAGATCAAAGACAATAAAAGATAAAAGCTAAGATATTTGTGTGAATAATAAACAACAAACTGGAAGACGGAATTCATGCTTTTGATATGTTCATATATGGAATAATAAGGAGAGCTTAAAAGAGAAGAAAACGAGAAAAGAGATTCTGGTAACTTTTCCTATAAAGACAGAACAATAAATGGAAAATTAAAAAAAAAAATTAAATATTTTGGAGACATTAAAATATATGACACCTTGTTGAAGACCTTACATGAAGGTAGCATTGAGGTAAAGCGAGCTAGGTAGAGATAAAGTTATTTTTACAGAATTTGTTTGGACCGGGCCGCTCTTATACATTTTTAAATATGAGTCTCACAGCGGCTGAGAAAAGATGACATAGAGAGTAAAAATTGCCCATACATTATGCTGAAGT
This sequence comes from Meghimatium bilineatum, assembly GCA_034231615.1. Taxonomy (NCBI): domain Eukaryota; kingdom Metazoa; phylum Mollusca; class Gastropoda; order Stylommatophora; family Philomycidae; genus Meghimatium; species Meghimatium bilineatum. The sequence goes on from CM067312.1 coordinate 9,354,836, forward strand.
CGAATGTGTCCGGTCGAAAGGCGAATACATCGCAGCCAAGCTGTAAATAATGACATATCCGGACAGCATCATTCTAATCTGCAGGAGTGTGAGAACAATAGCAGAATAGAGAGAATTAAAAATCTTACAGAAATATAAAATTCGTAAAACTAGAACCTGGCACAACTTCTTTCAAGAAAAACGAATCAAAAAAAATATAAAGCAAGTCTCTACTGTAATTGTGACAACCAAGAGGTATTTGTTTAAATAAACATATTAGCACTCATCAATATCAGGAACAACTCAAATATTTGCAAATATGGTTTCAAACGAGGACAAAATCTGGCATGATAAGGCGTGGTGAGCTGTTTGGATCAAGGAGTAAACATTTCGCTAAATTAGCTACATTGTTAGTTGTTGAAAGAGCTATGTTTGTACTCAGTGGACGCAATAATATTCCATTTCTCTTGCCAATCTCTGACAAATCCGCACAAGAGCAGATCATATTTGCTTCTATTTGGTATACATTTCAGATCTGAATATGTGACACTTTTGAATTGAAGACGAAAACTGCATTCATCATTATTTTCTTTAAAATTTCCGGTTGTGTTTTAGATTTGCGTTCGAAGAACTCACTGACATTTAGTTTATTAGTTATTTCGGTGCAGTACAAGAACAAGTGCCTACATTTCAATTAAAAAAAATATTATGCCCAGTTTCATTCCAGAATCACTGCAGAATACCAAGCACTAGTGGCATCAACAGAAGAGAAATTACAAAAACAAATATATTACAGCAAACATGCCATACTTTTAACATGAAGATAAATATAGAAAAGACCGAAGTAATGAAGATGAGAAGAACAAAAAAAAACATCAATATATATATATATATATTGGAAACAACAGACTTAAGCAAGTGACATAATTCATATACATTGGAAATAAAATAACAACAGACGACAAGAGTAGCAAAGAAATACACAATAGATGTAGTTAAGCATACCAAGCCCTCAGGCAAATGACATCAATCTTCAGAAACAAAATTGTAGATTTAAACACCAAAATAACACTATTCAAAACGATTATTATGCCAACGATGTGCTACCAAACATGGACAACGACAGTACATGACAAACGTACACTTGTGACAGCTGGAATGGCATGCTTGCGAAGAATACTAGGAATATTGCTAAGAGAAAGGGTATGGAATGAGGTCATTTGACAAAAAACCGGCACCAAGCTATGCTACACAGATATTGCGAAGGCAGACCTAGAGGCCGATCACGAAAACGATGGATCACTGAAATAAAAGAGGCGAAATATTCCACAGTATACTCAGCACACAAGAGGGCCATCTCCAGAAAACGTTTCTACCCTGGACGCTGAAAGGCAACAGAATGTTTAGCGAATAGATAGTTAGACTGCAATCACGCTACTAGTAAGCAATTCTGTCAAAATGGTTTATTTACTCGGAGATTAAGAAGTCGCTAGGACTGCTGTCGGATGAATCGATCTGCGCTGCTTAGCAGCGCTGACTGTGGTTACAATTCGGATCGAGAGCTAATAAACAGGTTTCGAAGCAAATGCTGACATTATTACAAAAGTACACATTTTAGTGGTATTGGTAAAACATTGCATTGTCACAGTTGGATGTGGCTGGCCATTATCGCAAGAAACCGCGATACAACACACGTACATTTTCTAGACTAGTGGTCCTCAACGTGGGTCACATGACTACTTAGAGGGCAGTAGAGATTTATAGGAGTGGGGGTCATGGTTGAAATTGGGGGCACTACAGAACGGTTACTGCACGGTATTAAATAAATTATGTAGTAATACGCTCTGACGCTAGTGCATACGATTTTCAAGTCTCGACGAAAAGGGGGGGGGGGGTGGGTGACACGGAAAGAAAGTTGCTCCAACGTGGGTGCTAGCCAAAACGATTGATGACCACTTCTCTTGACCACATTATGTTGCATATTTAGTGTTATTATATCCTGTTGCAGAACAGATCTGGTAAGCGTTACAGAAGAAGTCCTTTTAAAATTAAAGTTTAGTGTCACAATTGCTTGTTTAGTGAACGTTTAAAGATATTTTAAAATTAAAGTTTAGTGTCACAATTGCTTGTTTAGTGAACGTTTAAAGATATTTTAAAATTAAAGTTTAGTGCCACAATTGCTTGTTTAGTGAACGTTTAAAGATATTTTAAAATTAAAGTTTAGTGCCACAATTGCTTGTTTAGTGAACGTTTAAAGATATTTTAAAATTAAAGTTTAGTGTCACAATTGCTTGTTTAGTGAACGTTTAAAGATATTTTAAAATTAAAGTTTAGTGTCACAATTGCTTGTTTAGTGAACGTTAACGATATTTTAAAATTAAAGTTTAGTGTCACAATTGCTTGTTTAGTGAACGTTTAAAGATATTTTAAAATTAAAGTTTAGTGTCACAATTGCTTGTTTAGTGAACGTTTAAAGATATTTTAAAATTAAAGTTTAGTGCCACAATTGCTTGTTTAGTGAACGTTTAAAGATATTTTAAAATTAAAGTTTAGTGTCACAATTGCTTGTTTAGTGAACGTTTAAAGATATTTTAAAATTAAAGTTTAGTGTCACAATTGCTTGTTTAGTGAACGTTTAAAGATATTTTAAAATTAAAGTTTAGTGTCACAATTGCTTGTTTAGTGAACGTTTAAGAAGATGTTACTTTTAAAATGAAAATTGAGTGTTACAAGTGTGTGTTTAGTGAAAGTGTTCGAATTATCAACATTGCACTTTAGTAAGTAGCCATTAAGATCCGATCTTTTTTCATACAAAGGACAATTTCAGCAAAAAAGAAAAATCTCCATAGAACTTGGTGATTTAGAATCACCAGAAAACCAGAAAATATCCCACAACCAGGCGTGGGCTGTAGTAACAACCATACATAAATAAGTATTATGTAAATAAGTCTGAATGCTACAAATAAATAAATTACTACTGACATAGATAAGGTGATGGAAGTAAGTAACGATAATAAAGAATAAGAACAATATAAGTTAACGTTTCGGTTTAATACCTTCACTTGGATCATCAAAAAATACTGAGTACAGTTAAAATGTACTGGAACAAGAAATAGAAGACAAACAACAGGAAGGAGGCATTGTAACGAAGGAAGAAGGGTGGTGGGGATAATATCAAAAGATGGATGGACAAACATAATGTCTTTATAGGGGTGTATCTAGGGCCAGGGACATGCTGTGTTCAAAATTCACATTAGCCGTCCTTCAATGTGGAAACTGTACAGTAATCTGGTCTGATCCGCGCTGAATGCAGAATTCTTTTTTTCCTTCAAAGATATCACAAATTCTAATTTTAGAAACATGTTTAGCAATCAAGAATGTAATACATTTTTGTGTGTTCTTAAATTGTTTTAGTAGATTTCTGTGTTCGTAAACTGTTTTAGTAGATTTTTGTGCTTCAAACTTCTTTTAGTAGATTTCTGTGTTCTTAACCTGTTTTGTAGATTTTTGTGCGTTCTTAAATTGTTTTAGTAGATTTCTGTGTTCTTAACCTGTTTTGTAGATTTTTGTGCGTTCTTAAATTGTTTTAGTAGATTTTTGTGCTTCAAACCTGTGTTAGTAGATTTCTGTGTTCTTAAATTGTTTAATTAGATTTCTGTGTTCTTAACCTGTTTTAGTAGATTTTTGTGTTTTAAAACTGTTTTAGTAGATTTCTGTGTTCTTAAACTGTTTTAGTAAATTTCTGTGTACTTAATGCTCTAGGTCCAGATGCTCTTTATATATATATATATATATAGAATGCAAGGTAAGGCAAGATGTGCCATTACTGCCGATGAGTCACCAGATTTAACAGAAGAATTATGAATTTGTTGGCCCAGACGTATGTGCCGGCACTCCTGACAAGACGTGATGAACCTGGGATATCGGTGCACTAGAGGGCTAAACATACGTATGTAACTCCCCCTCCCCAACACAACCATGCCTTTTTGACAGCTAACCTTAAACGCGTTTGAGTGTCACCTCAGTTACTCAACTGAAGAGAGACCTGTTCTTTTGTTAGGAAGATTATGAGCTGTCAAGAGCTACCTGCTCATAGCTAAAGTGATTATGTTATCATTATCACGTAAATCGAATACAGTGAGATCAAGATAGCATAAAAGTACTATTGGTTATTAGGTATTGATGTTGCTCATCCACCACAAAAAATGAGAGCATGACATTGAGAAAGTCAAATTAGGTTTAGTGTTTTGTGAGTTCTGAATTTGTTGTTGAGTTCAATCCAGCCTCTGTAAGACCTGTTGCAGTGTGAGCAGGAATGTAGTAAGTCATGAGATGTGGGGGGGGGGGGAATCTTCTTTCTTCTTTGTTTCTTTTGAACAGTGTTTTACTCTGTTCAGAGTATTTAATACCCGCACTGATTCGTATACTGCAGGAGAGGGAGGAGAGCATTGAGAGTTTAACATTCACTCCCTTCGACAATACATTAGATGTGATATCCCACCATGATAGCAACTAAATAGATAATAAAACCCCAGCATAAAACCCCAGCATAAAACCTCATCAGAAAACTCCAGCATAAAACCCCAGCATTAAACCCTAGTAAATAATAATAATTGAGACATATCATGTATAGAATATTGTAATACTATCTACCTTCCATGCATATCGTAGAAGGCGACTAAATAGGTTATCTGGTGGAGTTGACTGCCCGATTTCGTAAAGTGTCAAAGTGACCCAGAAGTCATACGGATCTCAACAGGCGCAAATATCGCAGCACAGCATTAAACCACACAAAAAATATATTCCGATCTCCAGATTACACCCTGTTCATTTGCAGGAGTTTGAGAACGAACGCAGAAGAAGAATATTCAGCTATTTTTGAATATTTAGGCGACATAATACATACAAACATACTGCCAGTGCAATGTGGAAGATACGTTTTCCAACTACAAACTAATTCGACTGAATTGAGCTTGAGAGTTGGGGGGGGGGGCGGGGGCAGCTATCCACTCTACCGAAAAAAACACAATTCCTGCAAGTAATTGTCTTTGATCGCCACCACCCCCAAAAACCCTGCTAATATTGCAAGTAAATACAGTGAATTTCCCAGAAAATACCGCAACTCCTGCAAGTAAATACATTGTATTCCCCCCTCCTTTCCCCCAAAAAAACAAAAACACGCTAGTACTGCAAGTAAATACATTGAATCCTCCCCCTCCTTTCCCCCAAAAAAACAAAAACACGCTAGTACTGCAAGTAAATACATTGTATTCCCCCCTCCTTTCCCCAAAAAAACAAAAACACGCTAGTACTGCAAGTAAATACATTGAATCCCCCCCCTCCTTTCCCCAAAAAAACAAAAACACGCTAGTACTGCAAGTAAATACATTGAATCCCCCCCCCCTCCTTTCCCCAAAAAAAACAAAAACACGCTAGTACTGCAAGTAAATACATTGAATCCCCCCCCTCCTTTCCCCAAAAAAACAAAAACACGCTAGTACTGCAAGTAAATACATTGAATCCCCCCCTCCTTTCCCCAAAAAAACAAAAACACGCTAGTACTGCAAGTAAATACATTGAATCCTCCCCCTCCTTTCCCCCAAAAAAACAAAAACACGCTAGTACTGCAAGTAAATACATTGTATTCCCCCCTCCTTTCCCCAAAAAAACAAAAACACGCTAGTACTGCAAGTAAATACATTGAATCCCCCCCCTCCTTTCCCCAAAAAAACAAAAACACGCTAGTACTGCAAGTAAATACATTGAATCCCCCCCCCTCCTTTCCCCAAAAAAACAAAAACACGCTAGTACTGCAAGTAAATACATTGTATCCCCCCCCTCCTTTCCCCCAAAAAAACAAAAACACGCTAGTACTGCAAGTAAATACATTGTATCCCCCCCCTCCTTTCCCCCAAAAAAACAAAAACACGCTAGTACTGCAAGTAAATACATTGAATCCCCCCCCTCCTTTCCCCAAAAAAACAAAAACACGCTAGTACTGCAAGTAAATACATTGAATCCCCCCCCCCTCCTTTCCCCAAAAAAACAAAAACACGCTAGTACTGCAAGTAAATACATTGTATCCCCCCCCTCCTTTCCCCCAAAAAAACAAAAACACGCTAGTACTGCAAGTAAATACATTGTATCCCCCCCCCTCCTTTCCCCCAAAAAAACAAAAACACGCTAGTACTGCAAGTAAATACATTGAATCCTCCCCCCCCCTAAAATTTAAAAAAATACCGCTAGTGTTGCAAATAAAAAGTGCTGTAAACTTTTACTCCCCAATTGATCCCATCAACACACGTGCAACAGACCAAATAATACCAAATTTAGAGAGGCCCAATATTTATTTATTTTTTTCAAAGGAAAACTAAAGAGTCTACAGAAATATAATTGCGATCAAAATTTTCACAAAACCAGTTTTGAGAAAAAAAAACATTTAAAAAAAAAACTATGTTTAAAAGTTAATTCACAAATCTCCTTTTATAATCCAACTTTTATGTTAAAAAATCAATTCACTGGAAAAAAGAATGGGAAATATAACATAGAAATAAGTTATTGTCTAACACAAATAGAAAATAGAGTATTAAAATAAAATAAGTTTCTAATATAAATAATTTCTCTGTCAAAACACAATTTAATAGCTTTAATAGCTTGCCTGGAAAAAATTATTAGAAAATACAGGGACAGAATAGTAATAAAAGTAAATACAGAATGTGGAATGGATTGGAATAAGCAGACTAAGAGAAAATGAAAGTTTGTTGTGAGAACAAGGGAATTAGAGATACGTCAAGTAATGCCTGTCTGAGATGTATAATAAAAGATGAAACGATGATAAAAGATGACCCTAGGAAATACATAAGTGGTATAATCGGTGGGAGTTTTTAATACAATTAGAAAGTTGTTGGTTATGAATTCATTAGATTTCACGAAAAGCAGAAGAAAGTTGCTGCATATGGATTTACTAGCTTTCAAGAAAAACAGTACAATGTTGTAGATTATGAGTGTGTTAGATATCAAGAAAAACAGTAGAGCTTTGTTGCATACAAAAGTAAATTTTAAGTAGGAAGCCAAGGGCAATTTTTTAAAATTCTTGAGACTAACGGGAATTGAACCAGTCCGTTCAACGGTACCAAATCGCCTAGCAACTATTGCACACGCGCTCTTCTGTACTTGACTAACCGCATCTCCAAAAAAAGATGCGATTTTGTCAAGACATTCAAAGAGTGCACTCAAAGTCACTTATAACGGACCAATCGAGACAAGGACTATTACAACAACAACAAACATCGCGTACAGGTATTGAAATATCCTCAGTAACAACAAACATATAACATTTAATATCCGTATTAGTTATACAAGGACCTTATTATAACTAATACGGATAGCTGCGGTGAAGATTCTGATTTCGGCGATTATCCTACTATTAATAACATCTTCGAAGAAGACTATCAGAAATACTAGCATTGATGAAAAGCGATACTAGAAATGCAAGCATCGGCGAGGAACTTGATACCAATACTATCATCGTCGAGGACCCTGCTAATAATACTAGCTTCAGCGAAAATTCTGCCAATAATACTAGCTTCGTCCACGATCCTGTCATGTGCTACGTCGATGACTGTCACAAGTGCTAGCTACGGCTATGACCCTACCAGAAGTGCTAGGTACGGCTATGAACTTTCAAGAAATGCTAGCTACGGCTATGACCCTCCAGAAGTGCTAGCTACGACAAAGACTCTACCACAAGTGCTAGCTACGGCGATGACACTACCAGAAGTGTTAACTAAGGCAAGGAGGTGAAGAATCTACCAGAAGTGCTAGCTACGGCTATGACCCTACAAGCAATACTAGCTTTGGCGCTGATCCTAAGACTAATACTAACTATAAAATACAAGTCAGATTTTTGAAAACTTGAAACTGGCACCAAAGACTAAACCTTTCAGGCAAAACATGAAACTAGCACAAAAGACGGAACCTTTCAGGCAAAACTTGAAACTGGCACCAAAGACTAAACCTTTCAGGCAAAACTTGAAACTGGCACCAAAGACTAAACCTTTCAGGCAAAACATGAAACTGGCACCAAAGACTAAACCTTTCAGGCAAAACTTGAAACTGGCACCAAAGACTAAACCTTTCAGGCAAAACATGAAACTGGCACCAAAGACTAAACCTTTCAGGCAAAACTTGAAACTGGCACCAAAGACTAAACCTTTCAGGCAAAACATGAAACTGGCACCAAAGACTAAACCTTTCAGGCAAAACTTGAAACTGGCACCAAAGACTAAACCTTTCAGGCAAAACATGAAACTAGCACAAAAGACGGAACCTTTCAGGCAAAACATGAAACTGGCACCAAAGACTAAACCTTTCAGGCAAAACTTGAAACTGGCACCAAAGACTAAACCTTTCAGGCAAAACATGAAACTGGCACCAAAGACTAAACCTTTCAGGCAAAACTTGAAACTGGCACCAAAGACTAAACCTTTCAGGCAAAACATGAAACTGGCACCAAAGACTAAACCTTTCAGGCAAAACTTGAAACTGGCACCAAAGACTAAACCTTTCAGGCAAAACATGAAACTAGCACAAAAGACGGAACCTTTCAGGCAAAACATGAAACTGACACCAAAGACGGAACCTTTCAGGCAAAACTTGAAACTGGCACCAAAGACATTTAAAATAAAGCTCTTCAACTTCGCTTAAATTGGTAACATATCCCATTCAGGACGTAACCATCAACCTAAAATTTTTTTTTGCTATTGGGATTTTCTAGGCGATATAACTACTTTCAGCAGTTTGCTATTGCTTTCTGAAAATCTAGATGCATAACTATCAGCTGAGGAATTTGAACCCTGTACTTTGGCCGTCACAAACGCGCGCAAAGGCCACAAAGGAAAAAGGTGGGCAACTTCGCGTATGGACTTTGTTTTTGTAAACATAGCTTCTTGTCCTCATAAATATGTTCCAATATAATTTATGTTATATAGATAGTTTTAAACCTCTCTGTGACCCACACAGCCATACAGAAAAGTCCGTGTTTCAAACCTCTCTGTGACCCCCCCCCCCATGTCCAATATTTGTTCTTCCTTGTCCCGGCATAAAACTGCGACTCACTGGTGATGTCATTTTACTTCAGTTGAGAACCACTGATTTGCCCAGTTACACATTTCTAGCTAATTCAAACAAATCTCCTTAGACCCGAAGGACGTACTGATTGGATTATCAGAACCGCGACCATCACTATATTTAATAGTTGTAAAGCGCAGATATAGCCAAATTGTACTAATGTCCGCGGTTGAAAAGAGAGTAACTCACCATAAACGGTACGTTTTCCCCTAACCAACTAACAAGCATCCCCTGAGTACTGACTACTTGAGTATATTCCAAAGTCTGAGAGTCTACGTATTAATCTAACTTATTATACTCTGGCTAATAATATATTATAATTACTTCTGAATAATATAATTAAGGAACATCGTCTGTTTCCTTAATATGTTGTTGTTGTCAATATCCAATTGATGATGAGTAATGCTACTCTTGTCAGAACAAGACTATTCTTTACAAAATGCAGATTGTCTGAAGATTACTTAGTGATCCATACAGTAAGTTAGTAACTTTTAAGGGTGTCTGTAGTAGATGTTTCATGGCAGTTGAAAGGTAAGGGCAGTCAATAAGGAGGCGTTCCAGTGTTCCACCAATAGGGAGAAAGTCTTACAAACCATATTCACAAGACATTGGTTGAGGTTTGCGCTGTAATGAATTCGTGTCGTACATGTTGGATTGGCAATACATATCTTTAAAATTGTTGGAAAAAAAATAAATGGTATGTCTTGCGTTGTCAATGTGCGAAAGGAAAACACAGAATATCTAAATTGTGACCTGCCAAAAATACAAGGACTAGCTACATTGCGATCTGACAAACATACAAGGAATAAATACAATGTGACCTGACAAACATACAAGGAATAACTACAATGTGACCTGACAAACATACAAGGAATAACTACAATGTGACCTGATAAACATACAAGGAATAACTACAATGTGACCTGACAAACATACAAGGAATAACTACAATGTGACCTGACAAACATACAAGGAATAACTACAATGTGACCTGACAAACATACAAGGAATAACTACAATTTGACATGACAAACATACAAGGAATAACTACAATTTGACATGACAAACATACAAGGAATAACTACAATGTGACCTGACAAACATACAAGGAATAACTACAATGTGACCTGACAAACATACAAGGAATAACTACAATTTGACATGACAAACATATAAGGAATAACTACAATTTGACATGACAAACATACAAGGAATAACTACAATTTGACATGACAAACATACAAGGAATAACTACAATTTGACATGACAAACATACAAGGAATAACTACAATGTGACCTGATAAACATACAAAGAATAACTACAATGTGACCTGACAAACATATTATAATAGATGACTAAGAAAGTGTTTTGAATTTGGGATTGATTGCCCCATGTCATGGATTTAAGTAACCAAGAAGCTATGCTGAAGTCTTATATGTCAGGCCGAAGGACGCATACATCGTGGACAAGCTATAAATCATGCGACAACGCATTTCATTCTCAAGAATACATCCTTCTAATCTGCAGTTTATTTTTTAAACCATGAACATTATTATTATTATTACTATTACTGTTACTATTACTATAACTATTACTATCACTATTACTATTACTATTACTATTACTATTACTATTACTATTACTATTACTATTACTATTACTATTACTATTACTATTACTATTACTATTACTGGTTGTTGATCATAAACTGAAGTAATTGCACTAATAGATGCTTAGTCATCTCCAGCAGATGTGAATGGATTACATGTGAATGGATTGCATGTGAATGGATTGCATGTGAATGGATTGCTTGTGGATAGTTCCAGTGGCTTGTTAGTTAAACCGAAACCCTCGTGCCATAAGACCTCTGCACATATTTAAATAAAACTCAATCCGTTGCAATTTTTAATTATTGTCGTAATATTTGTTGATCATTATTTATATACTTGGAGTCACGAGATAAAATTAACCAATACCGACCAACGAAATGCACTAAAATTATCAAAATGAGCCTTCCAAGTCATGTTTACATTTTCTGTACAGAAGTCATCTAATGGCAGAAGTCAATGTTAAAAACACGGTACACTCTGTCGAATAAATCACAGTTAAACACACGGTACACTGTCGAATAAATCACAGTTAAACACACGGTACACTCTGTCCAAGAAATCACAGTTAAAAACACGGTACACTATGTCGAATAAATCACAGTTAAACACACGGTACACTCTGTCGAAGGAATCACAGTTAAACACACGGTACACTGTCGAATAAATCACAGTTAAACACACGGTACACTCTGTCCAAGAAATCACAGTTAAACACACGGTACACTGTCGAATAAATCACAGTTAAACACACGGTACACTCTGTCCAAGAAATCACAGTTAAACACACGGTACACTCTGTCCAAGAAATCACAGTTTGTTCTACTCGACTCACATTTAGATGTATGTAAACAAATAAAAAACCTATCAATACTGCATTTTCCCGTTTGTAAGTTATAGGGAAGTTGACAGTGTCTAACTAGAAAATTTCACAAATTGTAGTCTAGACACGTCATCAATTGCAGTGTCCACAACCAAGTACACTCTCTTCATATTCTTCTTCGTTTATGTTCAAGTCTCTACCCTGATACTCCTGCCTAATAGACTTCTGCATCATAGACTCCTGCCTTATAGACTCCTGCCCCATAGACTCCTGCCTCACAGACTCCTGCCTCAGATACTGCTACCTTGAGACTCCTGCCTCAAAGACTGCTACCTTGAGACTTCTGCCTCATAGACTCCTGCCTCATAGACTGCTACCTTGAGACTCCTGCCTCATACGTCAATATTCTGTTATTGGTTAAAGACATGTGCGATGGAATCATATTTTTTACCTGTCCATTGTTTTGTGTTGCTCTCTATTGTCAGAAACGGTGCCGGATCACCAAAAGGAATAGATAGCAATAAATAACTCTCCTTTATACATGTCTGTTCTTCTTCTGTGTTCAGACCGGCTTGGCCGGGACACGGAGGCGTTCAGACTATCCACAATGAAGACAACGTTCTGGAAAGGATATGTCAATTGAAATAGAAAAATTTTAATGAAAACTTTAATTTTGCTACTAATCTCACCAAATAATTTCCATGTGAGCTAGTTTAAATTTCCATGTCAGCTAGTTTACATTTCCATGTCAGCTAGTTTAAATTTCCATCTGAGCCAGTTTAAATTTCCATGTCAGCTAGTTTACATTTCCATGTCAGCTAGTTTAAATTTCCATGTGAGCTATTTTAAATTTCCTAGTGAGCTAGTTTAAATTTCCATGTGAGCTAGTTTAAATTTCCATGTGAGCTAGTTTACATTTCCATGTCAGCTAGTTTAAATTTCCATCTGAGCTAGTTTAAATTTCCATGTCAGCTAGTTTACATTTCCATGTCAGCTAGTTTAAATTTCCATGTGAGCTATTTTAAATTTCCTAGTGAGCTAGTTTAAATTTCCATGTGAGCTAGTTTAAATTTCCATGTGAGCTAGTTTACATTTCCATGTCAGCTAGTTTAAATTTCCATGTCAGCTAGTTTAAATTTCCATGTGAGCTAGTTTAAATTTCCATGTGAGCTAGTTTAAATTTGCATGTGAGCTAGTTTAAATTTCCATGTCATCTAGTTTAAATTTCTATGTCACCTAGTTTAAATTTCCATGTGAGCTAGTTTAAATTTCCATGTCATCTAGTTTAAATTTCTATGTCACCTAGTTTAAATTTCCATGTGAGCTAGTTTAAATTTCCATGTGAGCTAGTTTAAATTTCCATGTGAGCTAGTTTAAATTTCCATGTGAGCTAGTTTAAATTTCCATGTAAGCTAGTATAAATTTCCATTTGAGTTAGTTTAAATTTCCATGTCAGCTAGTTTAAATTTCCATGTCAGCTAGTTTACATTTCCATGTCAGCTAGTTTAAATTTCCATGTCAGCTAGTTTAAATTTCTATGTGAGTTAGTTTAAATTTCCATGTCAGCTAGTTTAAATTTCCATGTGAGCTAGTTTAAATTTCCATGTCAGCTAGTTTACATTTCCATGTCAGCTAGTTTAAATTTCCATGTGAGCTAGTTTACATTTCCATGTGAGCCAGTTTAAATTTCTGTGTCAGCTAGTTTACATTTCCATGTCAGCTAGTTTAAATTTCCATGTCAGCTAGTTTAAATTTACATGTCAGCTAGTTTAAATTTCCATGTCAGCTAGTTTACATTTCCATGTCAGCTAGTTTAAATTTCCATGTCAGCTAGTTTAAATTTCCATGTCAGCTAGTTTACATTTCCATGTCAGCTAGTTTAAATTTCCATGTGAGCCAGTTTAAATTTCCATGTCAGCTAGTTTAAATTTCCATGTCAGTTAGTTTAAATTTCCATGTCAGTTAGTTTACATTTCCATGTCAGCTAGTTTACATTTCCATGTGAGCTAGTTTAAATTTCTGTGTCAGCTAGTTTACATTTCCATGTCAGCTAGTTTAAATTTCCATGTCAGCTAGTTTAAATTTCCTAGTGAGCTAGTTTACATATCCATGTCAGCTAGTTTAAATATCCATGTCAGCTAGTTTAAATATCCATGTCAGCTAGTTTAAATATCCATGTCAGCTAGATTAAATATCCATGTCAGCTAGTTTAAATATCCATGTCAGCTATCTTACATCTCGTTATTGCAATTCTTCTCTTAGATACTGCTACACAATCTCCTGATATGTATATCTCCCTTTCAAAATATTCACAATTAATAACATTTTCTAGTTCATGGTTATAATTTATAGCATCTGCCAGTACACTGTTACAAATTATAACACTTTCAGTTCATTGTTATAAATTCGAATGTTTCATTGAAAATGTATCTCATTTAATCGTGCAATTTAGAAAACTTTCCGCTTTCTGTTACTTGGACAGTGGAATGCCAATAATGTAGAGAATTGAACGCCTGCGCCACTAGAAAGGGGGGTCTATCCATAAATTTACGTCAGAAAATGTGTATGTGTGTGTGTGGGGGGGGAGGTTCTGTGTTGGGTGGATTTGTAAAGATTGACAATTATTGACAATGGTGAGGTTGACAAGGATGTGGGTGTTGACACGGGTGAGTGGGGTTGATAAGAGTTAGGGGGTTGACGAGAGTGAGGGGATTGACGAGAGTGACGTCAACAGTACTGTTTTTACACAACAATTAAATTGTTTAGATTTGAAATATTTTATAAAAATGTGAAACCGCTCGTGTCGCGGCTTCATACTGTTCCGGGGCTGAAATTTGTTTTATTGAAGTGCTAGAATCTGTAGGGGACATAATTAATCAAGAGATCTCTGAATTCTTGACATATTTTGAGAAAGGGCAGCGAGTGTTCAAACATTGGCGAAACATTTTCACTGCAGACACCCAGTAAATCGATTTGTAGAAAGACTGATTGACTATCAGAAAACTGACCAAGAAACATAGATCTTGACCTCTAGGAAGATAGAGAGTTCGATGGTAAGCAAATGTTGGATAGTCTGAAAGATTGAGACTTGGACTGGAGCTGGCTAAAAGATTGATAGTTAATCTTGTGCTAGTCTCTGTGTGCGACCTCTACAACTTGCACCAGAAGAGGTGAGACTGTGCCAGAAAGTATCATTATATAGTTTGTTAGATAAGGAGAGGTGATACATTGCAAATATCGTTAGATAGTTTGTTAGATAAGGAGAGGTGAGACATTGCAAATATCGTTAGATAGTTTGGTAGATGAGGAGAGGTGATACATTGCAAATATCGTTAGATAGTTTGGTAGATGAGGAGAGGTGATACATTGCAAATATCGTTAGATAGTTTGGTAGATGAGGAGAGGTGATACATTGCAAATATCGTTAGATAGTTTGGTAGATGAGGAGAGGTGATACATTGCAAATATCGTTAGATAGTTTGTTAGATAAGGAGAGGTGAGACATTGCAAATATCGTTAGATAGTTTGGTAGATGAGGAGAGGTGATACATTGCAAATATCGTTAGATAGTTTGGTAGATGAGGAGAGGTGATACATTGCAAATATCGTTAGATAGTTTGGTAGATGAGGAGAGGTGATACATTGCAAATATCGTTAGATAGTTTGGTAGATGAGGAGAGGTGATACATTGCAAATATCGTTAGATAGTTTGGTAGATGAGGAGAGGTGATACATTGCAAATATCGTTAGATAGTTTGGTAGATGAGGAGAGGTGATACATTGCAAATATCGTTAGATAGTTTGGTAGATGAGGAGAGGTGATACATTGCAAATATCGTTAGATAGTTTGTTAGATAAGGAGAGGTGAGACATTGCAAATATCGTTAGATAGTTTGGTAGATGAGGAGAGGTGATACATTGCAAATATCGTTAGATAGTTTGGTAGATGAGGAGAGGTGATACATTGCAAATATCGTTAGATAGTTTGGTAGATGAGGAGAGGTGATACATTGCAAATATCGTTAGATAGTTTGGTAGATGAGGAGAGGTGATACATTGCAAATATCGTTAGATAGTTTGGTAGATGAGGAGAGGTGATACATTGCAAATATCGTTAGATAGTTTGTTAGATAAGGAGAGGTGAGACATTGCAAATATCGTTAGATAGTTTGGTAGATGAGGAGAGGTGATACATTGCAAATATCGTTAGATAGTTTGGTAGATGAGGAGAGGTGATACATTGCAAATATCGTTAGATAGTTTGGTAGATGAGGAGAGGTGATACATTGCAAATATCGTTAGATAGTTTGGTAGATGAGGAGAGGTGAGACGTAGCCAATATCGTTAGATAGTTTAGTAGATGAGAAGAGGTGAGACATTGCCAATGTCGTTAGATAGTTTGGTAGATGAGGAGAGGTGAGACATTGCCAATATCGTTAGATAGTTTAGTAGATGAGAAGAGGTGAGACATTGCCAATGTCGTTAGATAGTTTGGTAGATGAGGAGAGGTGAGACATTGCCAATGTCGTTAGATAGTTTGGTAGACGAGAAGATGTGAGACATTGCCAATGTCGTTAGATAGTTTGGTAGATGAGGAGAGGTGAGACGTAGCCAATATCGTTAGATAGTTTGGTAGATGAGGAGAGGTGATACATTGCAAATATCGTTAGATAGTTTGGTAGATGAGGAGAGGTGAGACGTAGCCAATATCGTTAGATAGTTTGGTAGATGAGGAGAGGTGATACATTGCAAATATCGTTAGATAGTTTGGTAGATGAGAAGAGGTGAGACATTGCCAATGTCGTTAGATAGTTTGGTAGATGAGGAGAGGTGATACATTGCAAATATCGTTAGATAGTTTGGTAGATGAGGAGAGGTGATACATTGCAAATATCGTTAGATAGTTTGGTAGATGAGGAGAGGTGATGCATTGCACATATCGTTAGATAGTTTGTTAGATAAGGAGAGGTGATACATTGCAAATATCGTTAGATAGTTTGGTAGATGAGGAGAGGTGAGACGTAGCCAATATCGTTAGATAGTTTAGTAGATGAGAAGAGGTGAGACATTGCCAATGTCGTTAGATAGTTTGGTAGATGAGGAGAGGTGATACATTGCAAATATCGTTAGATAGTTTGGTAGATGAGGAGAGGTGATACATTGCAAATATCGTTAGATAGTTTGGTAGATGAGGAGAGGTGATACATTGCAAATATCGTTAGATAGTTTGGTAGATGAGGAGAGGTGAGACGTAGCCAATATCGTTAGATAGCTTAGTAGATGAGAAGAGGTGAGACATTGCCAATGTCGTTAGATAGTTTGGTAGATGAGGAGAGGTGATACATTGCAAATATCGTTAGATAGTTTGGTAGATGAGGAGAGGTGATACATTGCAAATATCGTTAGATAGTTTGGTAGATGAGGAGAGGTGATACATTGCAAATATCGTTAGATAGTTTGGTAGATGAGGAGAGGTGAGACGTAGCCAATATCGTTAGATAGTTTAGTAGATGAGAAGAGGTGAGACATTGCCAATGTCGTTAGATAGTTTGGTAGATGAGGAGAGGTGATACATTGCAAATATCGTTAGATAGTTTGGTAGATGAGGAGAGGTGATACACTGCAAATATCGTTAGATAGTTTGGTAGATAAGGAGAGGTGATACATTGCAAATATCGTTAGATAGTTTGGTAGATGAGGAGAGGTGAGACGTAGCCAATATCGTTAGATAGTTTAGTAGATGAGAAGAGGTGAGACTGTGCCAGAAAGTATCATTATATAGTTTGATAGATAAGGAGAGGTGATACATTGCAAATATCGTTAGATAGTTTGGTAGATGAGGAGAGGTGAGACGTAGCCAATATCGTTAGATAGTTTAGTAGATGAGAAGAGGTGAGACATTGCCAATGTCGTTAGATAGTTTGGTAGATGAGGAGAGGTAAGACATTGCCAATGTCGTTAGATAGTTTGGTAGACGAGAAGATGTGAGACATTGCCAATGTCGTTAGATAGTTTGGTAGATGAGGAGATGTGAGACGTAGCCAATATCGTTAGATAGTTTAGTAGATGAGAAGAGGTGAGACATTGCCAATGTCGTTAGATAGTTTGGTAGATGAGGAGAGGTGATACATTGCAAATATCGTTAGATAGTTTGGTAGATGAGGAGAGGTGAGACGTAGCCAATATCGTTAGATAGTTTAGTAGGTGAGAAGAGGTGAGACATTGCCAATGTCGTTAGATAGTTTGGTAGATGAGGAGAGGTGAGACATTGCCAATGTCGTTAGATAGTTTGGTAGACGAGAAGATGTGAGACATTGCCAATTTCGTTAGATAGTTTGGTAGATGAGAAGATGTGAGACTATGCATGTAAGTGTCATACTATCATAAGATGGGGAAAAAGATCCTGAGGCAATGAAAGTGTGAAATATTTGTTTGTTTGTTTGTTTTTCATTCGCTCCATTGTAACCATCACGGATATCCGTGCGATTTCCGCCGGGAGCGTGATTACGTTGTGCCACCGTTATGCGCCTTGTAGGCCTAGCACATCTGATTTCGGCATGCCTTGACAATTCGGGTGGGCTACCCTTAGCCTGTGACAGCCTCTATATCTGTCTCCAGGCACGCGTAGTGAAGACTCTTCGCCCAGACGATTTTCTAGCTCTCGTCTCACTCGAACGAGGTGTTCCACTGTCTATGAACTTGCCTCGTGTAATTGGACGTGCTGTGCCTGTGCCCATTGTGTACTGAACCGTTTCTCATCCATGAGCCTGGTTCCTTAAGGGGAAGAACTCAACAGAGGAGTTGGACCCTGGCTCTTTCGCCCTCTTAGCCGAGGTGTCATTCACCGACATCGTGTACCCCTTGTCCAAGTTCGAGTCTCACACCACGCGTTTGAGAGCAAGGCGTTCTCGAGCTGAGCGTCCTTGTCCCAATAGCGCCTGAGCCCATCAGGTACTGAACCCTTTCTCTCTTCAAGTGTATTTCCGGTGTAGGAAAACCTGACAGTAGAGTTGGGCCAGGGCTAAATCGTTGTCCCTTTTGTGCCTGAGCGAATCGAGTACAGAACCCTTTCTCTCTGCAAGTTACTTCCGGTGTAGGAAACCTTGACAGTAGAGTTGGGCCAGGACTGCCATCGTTGTCCCTTTCTTGCCTACACCCATCGGGTACAGAACCCTTTCTCTTTGCAAGCATATTTCCGGTTTAGGAAGGCTCGACATTAGAGTTGGGTTAGGTCTTTTGCTTTACCAAACGACGATGGATGGGTCTGGGTCTCTGCCTGTTAGGAACTCTGGTAACTAGAAGCCCGTCTCGAGTTGACGGAGCTTGTAGTTCCCTTTCCTAGGGACTTTTCACTTTCTATTTGCAGTTCGCGCTGCCCTCTAGCGCTGTTCTGCCCTTTCATTGTTTCATTGTACTCTGTGTGAAACATATTTGTCTCTCGCCATGCATTTAGCATTTACGTGCATTTTACATTGGCCGCCCCTCCAATGTTCGGACTGGACTGACTAGCTTCACTGTATGTCGACAGTGTTGCTATATGTGGTGATGCTGGTGGTGTCGGAGATATTGTCTGTCTCTTGTGCAGTCAAATCTCTTTCCATCTGCTACCTCCACATTCTCGGACACGATCCCCAAAAGATTTGGCCAGAATCAGCACGAGCTGCTGTATTTCTGTTTCCAGGGTGCACCACGTGGAGGTACATTTGGGATCTTGGTTATCTGCTAACCCTGGGTCCGCCTAGAGCAATGCGTTCCCTTTGCACCCCTGTGAAATATTTGAATACATGTGTCACAAAGAAAGTGTGAAATATTTGAATACATGTGTCACAAAGAAGGTGTGAAATGTTTGAATACATGTGTCACAAAGAAAGTGTGAAATATTTGAATACATGTGTCACAAAGAAGGTGTGAAATGTTTGAATACATGTGTCACAAAGAAAGTGTGAAATGTTTGAATACATGTGTCACAAAGAAAGTGTGAAATGTTTGAATACATGTGTCATAAAGAAGGTGTGAAATGTTTGAATACATGTGTCACAAAGAAGGTGTGAAATGTTTGAATACATGTGTCACAAAGAAAGTGTGAAATGTTTGAATACTTGTGTCACAAAGAAGGTGTGAAATGTTTGAATACATGTGTCACAAAGAAGGTGTGAAATGTTTGAATACATGTGTCACAAAGAAAGTGTGAAATGTTTGAATACATGTGTCACAAAGAAAGTGTGAAATGTTTGAATTCATGTGTCACAAAGAAGGTGTGAAATGTTTGAATACATGTGTCACAAAGAAGGTGTTTAATGTTTGAATACATGTATCACAAAGAAGGTGTGAAATGTTTGAATACATGTGTCACAAAGAAGGTGTGAAATGTTTGAATACATGTGTCACAAAGAAGGTGTGAAATGTTTGAATACATGTGTCACAAAGAAGGTGTGAAATGTTTGAATACATGTGTCACAAAGAAGGTGTGAAATGTTTGAATACATGTGTCACAAAGAAGGTGTGAAATGTTTGAATACTTGTGTCACAAAGAAGGTGTGAAATGTTTGAATACATGTGTCACAAAGAAGGTGTGAAATGTTTGAATACATGTGTCACAAAGAAAGTGTGAAATGTATGAATACATGTGTCACAAAGAAGGTTGAAATGTTTGAATACATGTGTCACAAAGAAAGTGTGAAATGTTTGAATACATGTGTCACAAAGAAAGTGTGAAATGTTTGAATAAATGTGTCACAAAGAAGGTGTGAAATGTTTGAATACATGTGTCACCAAAAAAAAAAAATTCTGATTGGTCACATGTATTACCAGGGTCCGTTATGGGAGCTAATAATGTGCGACACTGCTACCTACCAAACATGTTGTACATGGAGGCGAAGGGTGATTGGGAATTCAGTTTGATGTCCTTTCTCATAGAACTAGGGACGTAGATGCATCCTCAGTAATGAAGGAATGTGGCCTACCTTTAAAAAATGGTTGCTTGCTCATTTTCATGTGTATTCTTTCATTTTCATTCGCAATTCTTTCATTTTCATAAGATTATTTGTGACTTTTCTTGGAATGTGTTTTCAACGCAGCGATCAATGCAAAGCACGGAAATAATCTGGTATTTCAACAGTAGTAACGTTTCCAGTCGGCTGTAATTTCGAGATGGTTCTTGATTAGTTAAGGACGTGTCACAAATTTGATGTGAAGTTATCGTGGTTCTTATTGGTATCAGAGAAATGACACTGATATAAAATTGATAAGTGTAAAAGTGCAAATGTATAGCTATGCACATGGTTACCGTTTTACTATACCAGTATTTCTTTAGGGAATCAAAGATGGGTCATTTACATTGGTTTATTCATCACATTGAGAAGCCAATTCAATTGTTTCTTTGTCTGAATAGAGCATATTTTCCCGTTGGGTTAGACATGATTCAGTGCACAAGTGTCACGCAAGGAATGAAAAGGGTAGCTGATAAGTTTGAAATAAGCTTATGATTGTGACATAGATGTCATATAACGGGAGATATTGAAAAATGTTTGCTACATATCAACTCGTTACTCTTCAGAGACTGAAAGAAATATTGCAAACAGATTGAAGTATTGAGATTTCTAAAAGTATACTGTTGAAAATTGTAAGATATATGGCTTTCACTTTCAGGAAAACTTTAGGCGGCAAGAATGTTATTTGTGAAAAGCCACACTTGATTGCTTTTTTCTTTTCGTTGAATACCCTTTATGTCTTGCAAAGTCAGGAGTAAACAAGTTCTTCGAAGATGCCTTTTTTGTGTGATTCATATATGTTTGTTTTTGTTGACTCTTTTGTTTCCGTAATACATCGTTTTCAAGGTTTGCCATGGCTTTGTATCCATCGGGTCAAGGTTTGCCATGGCTTTGTATCCATCGGGTCTGTATAGTAATGCTTTTTGAGGGGCAATGTCTGTTGGTAGTCTGAAAGTATGCGTAAACCAGATAAGCTGTTGTCTTCTGATGTAATCCAGGTTTGGCATTGTGTTTGTTAGTCGTCTGGTGTTTTCGTTCCTGATTATGTCCTTTATTGTTACTCCAAGAACTCTATGTAGACAAGTAATTTTCTGTAGTTACAAGTTTTCATTTGGATTCTGTTGTTAGTGTCCATGTTTGGCATTGGTAGCATAGTGATGATATGATGATCTTCTTATATAGTACTATTTTTGGTTTTCATGTTTACATATTTGGTGTTGAAAATAGAAGACAGAATACTCCAAGATCTGGTATGATATGTTGCATCTATGTTGGATTTCTTTGGTGTTTGTCCCATTCGATGATATGATGCTTCCAAGATCAGTGAATTCTTTCACCTGTTTAAGTTGTTGATCGTTGATTAGAATAGTGGTGTTTCTTTATGTTTTTGTAGTTGTGGAGGAAGTTGAAAATGTACTCTGAGAGGAAGTCGACTACTACCACCGATATGGGTTACAATATCTCCAACCATCAACATTTATCAAATTCTTGGTAATATGGGATTCGGAATGATGATCTTGGTATGGGATTCGGAATTATGTAAAGACCATGTTTTGCTGACATAATAAATAGTAGCCAGGGATAAATAAATAAGTGTATATTGAACAAACCGTTAAGTGTATTTACATGAACAATAAATATATCTCCTTATCCAAATTTGTCTACAATCATAAAATTCAGCGAAATTAAGACACTCTTGGGTCGAATAGTGACCGAAGGGCAAGACTAACTATCGCATATTGGTTCTAAGTTTATTAATGGTAATATCGTTAATTGTAAATAAACTAATACATACCATTACTTGATCTATTAAAACATTATGGAGATCTGACTATGAATAAATATAACTATGACTTTTACTATGAGTAGTACTCTCGGCAGGCGGTGTGCTGCTTCGTTGAGTGGGACGGAGTACATATGGGAAACCGAGTACAGTGAAGTCAATCTTCTACGGTTTTTAATCTTAAATATATCTCGAATTGTTATATATTTGTGTGCTGTCATTATCTCTATTTCATCGTTAAACTTTGCGCAATTTAAAATTACTCTCATTCTCAGTATTTCTTTCCCTCTCTCCCTCTCTCTCTCTCTCTCTCTCTCTCTCTCTCTTTCTTTCCCTCTGTTCTATAGTTATAGAAATTAGCGCTGGCGTCTATATTTTTTGTTGTTGCAATTTTCATCATCCTGGTTAGTTCTGACAAATTACATCATCCTGGTTAGTTCTGACAAATTGTATCACTCTGGTTAGTTCTGACAAATTACATCACCCTGGTTAGTTCTAACAATAGAAATAACTTTAATCATTGCTTCTGCTATTTGTCCACAAAATTGTTAACATTTCGACCGTCTCTTTCAGTTTACACAATGAGTTTATCAATGCACCTCTAAGTTTCTCATAGACAGATTTAAAATTAAGAGCGTCCTTAGTTACCTAATTTACATACAATGAGGGAAAGATAATTAGCGTTGATTCGGCGAGGCAGACACACAAGTCGATGAGTGGCACCATCGTTACTGAGCAAGTGCAGTATGCCTCTATAGTCAGACAGTTTCTGGTCAACCACTGACTAGGCTACTGAACACTTAAGTTTCTGGTCAACCACTGACTAGGCAGCTGAAAACATGTGGTTAAATATATATATATATATATATATATATATATATATATATATATATATATAAAGATAAAAAAGATAATCGTGAACAGACAACGTTAAGTTCCTTACTTATTCGTATCGATGACAATGGAAATCGATGCAGTACTGTGTGCGTTCATGAATCCAATATGGTACCCCTAAGAC
This sequence comes from Meghimatium bilineatum, assembly GCA_034231615.1. NCBI lineage: Eukaryota > Metazoa > Mollusca > Gastropoda > Stylommatophora > Philomycidae > Meghimatium > Meghimatium bilineatum. Next base: position 9,378,166 of record CM067312.1, read on the forward strand.
CCTTAGGCGTTATGGGCGTTATTGGATATGAATTCTTCATCATATAAACAGTATTCAAAAAGTGTATGTTAATTCTCGTGACTTCACGTTAATTTTCGTGAAGTCCTCACTAGCTTACATTCGGTTTTAATTTCCCTGAACTCCTTCTCATTACCTTACATTCGGTTTTAATCTCCCCGAACTCCTCCTCCTTAGCTTACATTCGGTTTTAATATACGTGAACCCCTCACTAGCTTACGTTCGGTTTTAATCTTCTTGAATGCCTTATCATTAGCTTACATTCGGTTTTAATCTTCCTGAACTCCTCCTCATTACCTTACATTCGGTTTTAATCTTCCTAAACTACTCATTACCTTACATTCAGTTTTAATCTTCCTAAACTACTCATTACCTTACATTCGGTTTTAATCTTCCTAAACTACTCATTACCTTACATTCAGTTTTAATCTTCCTAAACTACTCATTACCTTACATTCGGTTTTAATCTTCCTGAACTCCTCCTCATTACCTTACATTCGGTTTTAATCTTCCTAAACTACTCATTACCTTACATTCAGTTTTAATCTTCCTAAACTACTCATTACCTTACATTCGGTTTTAATCTTCCTAAACTACTCATTACCTTACATTCGGTTTTAATCTTCCTGAACTCCTCCTCATTAGCCTACATTTGGTTTTAATCTTCCTAAACTACTCATTACCTTACATTCGGTTTTAATCTTCCTAAACTACTCATTACCTTACATTCGGTTTTAATCTTCCTAAACTACTCATTACCTTACATTCGGTTTTAATCTTCCTAAACTACTCATTACCTTACATTCGGTTTTAATCTTCCTAAACTACTCATTACCTTACATTCGGATTTAATCTTCCTAAACTCCTCCTCATTAGCTTACATTCGATTTAATCTTCCTAAACTACTCATTACCTTACATTCGGTTTTAATCTTCCTGAACTCCTCCTCATTAGCCTACATTCGGTTTTAATCTTCCTGAACTCCTCCTCATTAGCCTACATTTGGTTTTAATCTTCCTAAACTACTCATTACCTTACATTCGGTTTTAATCTTCCTAAACTACTCATTACCTTACATTCGGTTTTAATCTTCCTAAACTACTCATTACCTTACATTCGGTTTTAATCTTCCTAAACTACTCATTACCTTACATTCGGTTTTAATCTTCCTAAACTACTCATTACCTTACATTCGGTTTTAATCTTCCTAAACTCCTCCTCATTAGCTTACATTCGATTTAATCTTCCTAAACTACTCATTACCTTACATTCGGTTTTAATCTTCCTGAACTCCTCCTCATTAGCCTACATTCGGTTTTAATCTTCCTAAACTACTCATTACCTTACATTCGGTTTTAATCTTCCTAAACTACTCATTACCTTACATTCGGTTTTAATCTTCCTAAACTACTCATTACCTTACATTCGGTTTTAATCTTCCTAAACTACTCATTACCTTACATTCGGTTTTAATCTTCCTAAACTCCTCCTCATTAGCTTACATTCGATTTAATCTTCCTAAACTACTCATTACCTTACATTCGGTTTTAATCTTCCTAAACTACTCATTACCTTACATTCGGTTTTAATCTTCCTAAACTCCTCCTCATTAGCTTACATTCGATTTAATTTTCCTAAACTCCTCATTACCTTACATTCAGTTTTAATCTTCCTAAACTCCTCATTACCTTACATTCAGTTTTAATTTTCCTGAACTTCTCATTACCTTACATTCGTTTTTAATCTTCTTGAACTCGTCCTCATTATCTTCCATTATTTGCCCATGAAGATTCTCAGATTTTTCCGAGGAAGCGCTTCACCATGGTCTCAAGTTGTTTCTATTACCAAATATAGACTTAAACAGGGTATATGTACATTACCACAAATGGGGGGATGGGTTAACATAAAAAAAGTCGTTCATCCGTTCCGAGTGCCAATTCTTTATTTGATGAAAAATATGATGACTTTTTTCTTGTCAAAGTTCATAGTACTAAAAATCGTGTTCTGATTTGCTAAGGAAAAGGTGGAGGTTTGAACCCCTCGAAACTCCCTAATATACTGGCTCGGTCTTAAAAGTACCTTCTAACCAACCATTCACAACACCACTAAACAGATATAGATTCCACAGAACTTATCTCTATAGTCATAGCGTTAGATTCCACAGAACTTATCTCTATAGTCATAGCGTTAGATTCCACAGAACTTATCTCTATAGTCATAGCGTTAGATTCCACAGAACTTATCTCTATAGTCATAGCGTTAGATTCCACAGAACTTATCTCTATAGTCATAGCGTATTTACCAAGACATTTCTAAGCTCATCAAATTCTCATTACAATTAATAATCTTGTAAGATTTATTTTGTCAACACTTGTCAATAAACATGTCATGCTTTTCCAAATCCGATTTGGCAAATGTGTGGACATGCACTCGGTTGAGTACTTTCACAAGCTCAGGGGTTTAGCGAGGGGAAAAAATGACCATTTGATTCTACCTTATTGCTTTTAATCGTCGCTTCAGGTAAGATGCGATCGATTTTTAGACGTATTCAAACAATCTTTTCTAGCATGAAATCTTTAGACTTTAGACAATTTAATTAATTTGGTTTCATAAATTCCGAAAAATAGCTTACAATACTTCGTGATTATGCCAAGTTTAAATAATGGCATCCGCTTATATGTCAGTGTGAAGGACAGGATGTAGGCGGCATGTTTCCTATTGACAGGCGGTCCTGTGTCTGTAACAGTACAGTAATTAGTCTTTCACACCAGTAGACAAGACCTTCTTCGGAATTATCCTGCGAGTTGATCCAAAACACCGTCATTTATGGCTAAGCATTGGTCACAGCGTATATAAGTATATCAATGAGAAGCACAGAAAAATTATCAGTCAAGATAAGTGACGCTGGTTTGGATCAGCGCGCAGGTCTACTCTGGATTTGTTTGAGATGTATAGTATAAAACCTTGACCTATCAATATAAAACCTGCTGGTTCATTGGAAAACAGCCTTCTAAAATGACTCATTCGGTTTATCTTGTGATTTTCATTGGTCAATTCTTGTATACATTGTGTCAACAGCCAACGAAAATCATGAGGAAGTTCAAATTTCAATTTAGAAGGCTGTTTTCCTTTGATCCCACATGTCTTAGAGGCTGTCTATAATGTATGTCCAAAATTTGTTATCATTTTTTTACCCCCCCCCCTCCCCTTCCCAAATTGATAATAAATTATAAAGAATTTGTCTGACCCTTACCTTTAAAAAACGGGTTTTTAAAACCACTAGTTAAACTGTGAATTTGAAGGCAAAAAATATCAGTGTTGGGAGACGGGTCTGTCGGAATTTTGGAGCAAAAAAAAACAGGTGACACAAAGCCTTTCCATTCTCTGTACTACATGCCTGCTGGAGATCTAGTAGGATCATTGTCCTGCTACAAGAGCGGAAGTTTGAGAATTAACGCTGAATAAGAAGAAACACAACTTCAGAAATCTGAAGAAAAAAAAAGGTAAATATTTTCACTCTTTTTTCTGTAAAAATTAAGTGATTTTTTTCACTTGTTTTCTGCAAAAATTAAATGGTCTTTTCACTCTTTTCCTGCAAAAATTAGCTAATTTTTTCACTCTTTTTCTGCAGTAAATATGTACGTTTTTTTCACTTTTTTACTGCAAAACAGTTTTTGTGGGAGGAGTTACATTTTTTTATATGCGTCAGCAGGAGTAGGTTACTGAGTTCTTCACATGTTGTTGACAAGAGGGAGCCATAGGTCAGAAGTTTTCCAAAATATATTGACGTTAATTATAGAAGCCTGTCTTCAGATTTTTAATAAATCAAATAATATTCCATGACAAACACACTGAACTCGCATCCTGCAGACTTCAGATGTGACAGACAGAATAAAGATAAAAGATCGCTCAAACAGTCCTTTATGTTATCAAATTTTTTCTGTTGTGTCTCATAAACAATAATAAAAGTGCTAAATGCAACACCAATCCAAAACTCTAAATGTTACTTAAAAATCGCTTAAAGTGCGAGCAACCATCTTTAATGATATTGCGATTTTTGAAAAAGTTAAAATCCTTTCGGGTCGAATAGGAAACAATTTCCCAAGAACGATCTACACCAGTAACAGTCACCTAGGGAGCATTTGTTGTACTGATGTCTGTAACTAAATTCTGTCAACAAGAATCGTGTCTCAGAAAAGTGAAGCATCCATTCGTGATAGAAAATTATTAATACTAAACACGAACATGGTGGAGTAACTAAATCTCAAAGGGGGTTGACTAGTCTGTCTACATGTTTTTCTTGCACGTTATTCTATTATTTAAAGATGATATTGATCATATTCGGAGGTCGTGGTGGCTGGATTACCAAAACTACGACCTTCACAATTTTGTATAGTTAAAGCTATGATATAATGAAATTGGACTACTTGTTCAGCGTTCATTCTCAAACTCCCACTAGTTCTCTCTTGTACGAGGACAGTGGTCATACTTGATTTCCAGCAGGATATAGTTAAGAAGATGGAAATGCGTTGTGTCGCCGTTGTATTTGCGTCAATTGCCCGACACATCCATCGTCGGCAGTAAATTAGACAAACTTCCGCGGTAGAAAGGATCGTACTTAACTATAAGAGGTCACTTTTATTTAGTCAGTAAAAACTTTGTTCATATTAGTAAATAACTGCGATTTAGCATGCATACAAGAGCTTAACTAGGGAGGAGAGATCTGGGCGGCCGAACTAATTTGAGTCATCAAGAGTAATTCCTAGGCGCATCAATACAAACATGAATTTAGTTTATGCAGGGACTATTTCCATTTGCCTATTCCGCCATATTGTCTAGTTTCAACAACGGTTTAGGAAAACCCCAAAATTAGTAAAAGAAACCAAATTTCAACGGCAAAACTTTGCACCAAATCTCTATACGATTTTCACGTGATGTTCCAACTATACAATTTTCATCGGATTCTGAGTAGACAGACCGACATACAAATAGACATACATACAAACATACATACATGTATATACACATACAGATTCGAACGCGGAAGGTCCCAAGTCACGCGACTGGTATATCAGAACAACAGTAAACCTTTAGTATATGTGCTGCATGTATAGTGAGATTTTCTTCTTATGGAAACCCTCACATAACTTCATGTATAGAAACCCTCACATAACTTCAATCTATAGAAACCCTCACATAACTTCAATCTATAGAAACCCTCACATAACTTCAATCTATAGAAACCCTCACATAATTTCAATCTATAGAAACCCTCACATAACTTCAATCTATAGAAACCCTCACATAACTTCAATCTATAGAAACCCTCACATAACTTCAATCTATAGAAACCCTCACATAACTTCAATCTTTGGAAACCCTCACATAACTTCAATCTATAGAAACCCTCACATAACTTCAATCTATAGAAACCCTCACATAACTTCAATCTATAGAAACCCTCACATAATTTCAATCTATAGAAACCCTCACATAACTTCAATCTATATAAACCCTCACATCGCTTCAATCTATAGAAACCCTTTAAACAGACAAATAGACAAATTAGATAGATAAACAGACAAAAGGCAGACAGACAGACAGACAGACAGATAGATAGACAGATGGATGAATGGATGGATGGATGAATGGATGGATGGATGGATGGATGAACTGATGGACAAATGGATTTATGAATGGAAGATGGATGGACGGATGGATTTATGAATGGATGGATGGGTGGACTGATGGACGAATGGATTTATGGATTGATGATGTATGGATGTGTGGATGGATGGATGGATGTCGTGGTTGACAATTGCGACATGCTTTTCTGTTTTTATGTTTTATGGATTAATGATGGATGAATGGACGGATGGATGGATTGATGATGGATGGATGGATTGATGATGGATGGATTGATGGACGGATGGATGAATGGATGGATGGATTGATGGGTTGATGGATGGATTTCATGGTTGACAATTGCGACATGCTTTTTTGATTTTATGTTTTGTGGATTGATGATGGATGAATGGACGGATGGATGGATCGATCGATAAATAGATAGAAAAAAATAATTCATATACACGAGCATACATGGCGATTTTGCTCTAATCTGACCTTGCTGGCCAATCAAATATGCCACCCCAGATATCTACAGGGGAGGAACCGCTTATGTAAATCCTAGGATTAACACATGGCAACACGTGTATTAGGCGAGAGATGCCCCTGACAGCCATTGAATTGACTGCTTTAATATGGCATTGATTTGTCTCCTAACGTTAAAATGTTTCTTTTTCCATTCTCTCTTCATCTTTCTCTCGCATATAGTTGTCAAAGCATAATATTTGACACTTATAAGACATAAGTTTCTCTCTATAATATTTCTGAATGCATAATATTTGACACTTATAAGACATAAGTTTCTCTCTATAATATTTCTGAAGGCATAATATTTGACACTAATAAGACATAAGTTTCTCTCTACAATATTTCTGAAGGCATAATATTTGACACTTATAAGACATAAGTTTCTCTCTACAATATTTCTCAAGTAATAATATTTGACACTTATAAGACATACGTTTCTCTCTATAATATTTCTGAGGGCATAATATTTGACACTAATAAGACATAAGTTTCTCTCTATAATATTTCTGAATGCATAATATTTGACACTTATAAGACATAAGTTTCTCTCTATAATATTTCTGAAGGCATAATATTTGACACTAATAAGACATAAGTTTCTCTCTACAATATTTCTGAAGGCATAATATTTGACACTTATAAGACATAAGTTTCTCTCTACAATATTTCTCAAGTAATAATATTTGACACTTATAAGACATACGTTTCTCTGTCATTCATCTCTTTCTGTGGTAGAAATATATATGTATCCACTAACTAGCAGGTAAAGAGTGCGCCGCTGTTCAGAGGTTAGTCCACTGTCTTCCCAGTCTGGTGATTGGAGGTTCAATTACCAGCTTAACTGGAAATATTTTTAACTCACCGACGGCTCCTGGATCAATATTGTATACGTACTGGGTATCAGGTCTTACAGCAAAGTAAAGGCGGCGAACATGATACTGATCGCATCATTCCTAGGTATGCCGCTGGTAAAAGAAAATTACGGAACTAACACTCCCCCCCCCCCCTCTTTTTTACGCCTCAAATGCATAGAAAGGGGGATTTTAGTTTACGTTAACAAGTCTTTAATTTACCATCATGAGAACAAATCCGCAGTTACCGGTGGGAGGGATTTTGCTTAATATAACTTCATAATTATATATGGATCCTCTCGGTTGTTCTTATTTTACCAAAATCGTTGGGTCAAAGGGCATGAGCCCATGGACCGCTGGATCAGCAACCAAACCAACATCGCATCAGTGGTCTGTAGATGAATTGATAAATAGGACATGTACATAGGTTGGTGAGTTGGTAGGTATGTAGGTTGATTGGTGAATGGTTATGTATGTAGATTGGTTAATGAGTGGGTAGATTTAGGTTGTTTGATGAGCGGGCGGATACGTAGATTGGTTGGTGTGTGGGCACGTATGTAATTTGGTTGGTGAGTGGGTAATTGTATAGGTTTGCTGGTAAGTGAACAGGTATGTAGGTTGGTTTGTGAGTGGGTAGGTATGTTGGTTGGTTGATGAGTGGCAGGTATGTAGGTTTGTTGTGCATGGATATGTATATAGGTTGGTTGGTGAGTGGGTAGGTATATAGTTTGGTTAGTGAGTGGGTAGGTATATAGTTTGGTTAGTGAGTGGGTAGGTATATAGATTGATTGGTGAGTAGGTAGGTATATAGGTTGGTTGGTGAGTGGGTAGGTATGTAGGTTGGTTGGTGAGTGGGTAGGTATGTAGGTTTGTTCTGCATGGATATGTATATAGATTGGTTGGTGAGTGGGTAGGTATATAGTTTGGTTAGTGGGTGGGTAGGTATATAGATTGATTGGTGAGTTGGTAGGTATATATGTTGGTTGGTGAGTGGGTAGGTATGTAGGTTGGTTGGTGAGTGGGTAGGTATGTAGGTTTGTTGTGCGTGGGTAGGTATGTAGGTTGGTTGGTGAGTGAGTAGGTATGTAGGTTGGTTGGTGAGTGGGTAGGTATGTAGGTTTGTTCTTCGTGGGAAGGTAGGTATATAGGTTGGTTGGTGAGTGGGTAGGTATTTCTTCTTGCTCTTCTGTCTTGATTCACAAACTCCTGCACATTAGCAGGATGTTGTCTGGAGAATGAAATACGTTATTTGTGGCTTACAGCTTAGCTGCGATCTCTGAGACACATCGCATTTACAATGCGATAACCATTAACCTGGACAATAACCATATACAATTTAGCAGCAAGTCGTATTTTCTTGATCATGATCAAGTTTCGTATCCTCAACGAAGATTGGCTGCAATGAACATCCATGTCTCTTGCTTTGGTGAACTCTGCTAATCTAACCTTTCTATCTTGTGATGTTTCTCTCCAACTTCTATCTCTGCCTACCTCTTGCTAGTCTTCTCTCGGCTCTACCTCCCATTTTCTTGATAAATGTTACTGTATTTGAAAGCTCCTCAAGACACAAATACAGCTTTCTGTGGATGCCTGTCTCTGTGGAATAGTGCTCCGTGCTCAACTCGTTTAGTCTAATGCAGTCTTGCAGAATATGTTCCGCAATCCGTGCTGCCCGTCCACATAGACTCATATGCGATGGGACCATTAAAAAAAGGGTTCAAAATTTGTAGAAAATTTACTTCATTGTACATGGTACATGGTACATGTACATGAAATTTACTTCATTGTACATGGCAAGACCATATGTACTCCGTCATTCTCAGCGAAGCAACTCGCCGCGTTCCGAGAGTACCACTCATAGCACGTAACTCCGTATCTTCAAGTGATAATCTACAGGAATCTCCGAAAAAATCCTGACCTCTTGAACACAACGCGAACAGCTTAACCTACTTCTCTTATAGCATGCTAGCAAGACAATGTTCCTACTTCTCTTATTGCAAGACAATGTTCCTACTTCTCTTATTGCAAGACAACGTCACTACGCTATGGGGATCCTTAAGATGTCTTGTCCTGATAGACACACATAAACAGACGGACAGATGGACGAACAGATGGACTGACGGGTGAATTACTAGATAGAAAAGAAGATAGATTGATTCACTGAATAATTGATTGATAGATTAAATGATTAATTAATTGTGAAATTTAATAAAAACGTGATGTGTTTATTGTTTGAATGTTGATCACGCGCGAAAACCGTAAAAACATGACGTGGCCATGCATGACCCGTCCTTTCTTCGCTCGGCTACAATCTATCAGGGATAAATCTGCAAGTATGTCTCAGAAAACTATGTCTTTATTTGTCTGAGATTGATCTATTTTTATCCTGCCTGTTGAGATTTATCTTTGATAAGCCGGACTGTATTAAATAATACTTTACGCGAATGGATAAGAAAATCAAGGGAGGACACTCTTGGGAAGAGGAGACAACTCTTAGATAATCTTAGGGATCAGGTTCATTGGAGGCATTTGGCAGATGTCATGAAATTGAAGGAGAGAATGAAAATGGAGCAGAGAGAGAGAGAGAGAGAGAGAGAGAGAGAGAGAGACATTAGGGAGTGGTAAATAAGGAGACGAGGAAGCAGACATGATATGGTGAGATATATAGACAAATGGAAAGAGATACATAGAGAGGGTTAAGACAGCGACGGAGGGGTGTAGGGAGATACAGAGTTGTAGGGAGAAACACTACGGAGATATGTAAGGAGGTACAGATATGTAGGGGGAGACGTGAGGGAGATACATGTGGGTGGGATGTAGGGAAACGCATACTGGAGATGCATAAGAAGAGATTAAGGGAGATACAAAGATTAGGGAGATACACGAGGATGAGATTTAGGTAGGACAGTCCGAGGGAGTGATTATGGAGATTTATAGAGTTACACAGAGAGATTGGGAAGAACTAGGGAGATTATAGAGAGTGACATTGAGATATAAGAGAGATATTGGGAGATCGAAGGGAGATTATAGAGAGTGACATTGAGATATAAGAGAGATATTGTGAGATCGAAGGGAGATTATAGAGAGTAACATTGAGAAAGGAGGGCGATAGGGGAAAATTTATGGAGAGTGATATAGTGATTTCAGAAAGATACCGGGAGAGAACAATACGATTTATATACAGTGACATAGAGATAAGAGAAAAATATAAAGAGAGATAAGGGAGATTTATAGAATGACATACACATATAAGAAAGAGACGAGTGATATTTATATGTAGTGACATATACATATTTGTTTCGTTCGTTCTCAAATTTCTACCGATTTTTCTTATAACAAGACAATGTTCCCACTTCTCTTATAGTAAGACCATGTTCCTATTTCTCTTATAGCAAGACCATGTTCCTATTTCTCTTATAGCAAGACCATGTTCCTATTTCTCTTATAGCAAGACCATGTTCCTATTTCTCTTATAGCAAGACCATGTTCCTATTTCTCTTATAGTAAGACCATGTTCCTATTTCTCTTATAGCAAGACCATGTTCCTATTTCTCTTATAGCAAGACCATGTTCCTATTTCTCTTATAGTAAGACCATGTTCCTATTTCTCTTATAGCAAGACCATGTTCCTATTTCTCTTATAGCAAGACCATGTTCCTATTTCTCTTATAGCAAGACCATGTTCCTATTTCTCTTATAGCAAGACAATGTTCCTACACGATTTCCAGCATGATGTTGTCCAGAGAAATGAAATGCATTGTGTTGCTATTTTAGTTGTATTAATGGTCCGTTAAATCCGACATTGGGTTATATATACTTTTCAAAAACAGAAACGCAACATTAATGTAGTGTTAATGGACAACAAATTTCAAACGTGTAAACAAATTTTATTTTACAGAATTAATGTTTCAACTTTGGCATGAAGAAACTTTCAGACTTTAACAATGAAATGATGTTCATTAAATTTGGTTTGGACTTTTATTCTTTGCCACTGAGGCCTCCGTTTCACTAAGGTGTATGACCTCCTCTGACCTCTATCAGAGAACAACATCTCCGTTACGTGGATCCGCTTAGCCGTTGGATCTGTTGTTGTGAGATGGCTGCTAACTCTTTCCGCAGTGCACGAGACAACTGTCGGAGATTGGCTGTAGCCACGTCTCGCTGGCATGCCTACACATTCGATACAGTCGTCTATCGAATTCATCCCATGCGTGATCTATGTGGTTTATTTTTGATGACCTGACTGGAAACGTAATAGTCTGGACATTGTTTTCATCGAGGAACTTGGTGGTGAGTTGCGCATGAGGTCGAGAGTGATCCTGCTGAAAAATGAACCATCGTGCAGCCAAAATTGGAAGGATGCGAGGACGAACAATTCAGAGACATTCAGACGTCCATAAATTTTCACGAGGTCACTTCTTCCCAAAACGTTGATTCCCCCCCCCCCCCCCCCACAATCAGTACAGCTCCACCACCATGTGAAGGAGCCTCATCAAAGCTGTTCTAAGACGGAGTCTGCGGTAAACTCTTCTCCTTCTGTTGTGTCGCTGGATCACAAAAATTATTCATCACTAAAGCAAACCTGTATCTAGTTTTTCCCAACGATCTATTGACGATGGTGGTTCACACACTGCAGTCGGTTCTGGCAATGCCGGTCCGTAAGAACAGGAATTCTGTAGGGTTTTCTCGCCCAAAGATCAGCGTCGTGCAGCCTTTTCCCGACTGTCTGATCTGAAATTCAACGAGCTGCTGACATTGACTGGACTATGGAGAGCACAAATGCAAATCAATTCCTGAGATATCGCAGCCGTATGAAGCGGTCTTCGGCAGCAGTTGTGACACTCTGGGTCTTCCACTGCGGGGTCGGTCTGCCATTGAGTGAATTTGCTGAAATCGCCTCCAAAAACGACTAATTGTGCTTCTAACCAAATTAAATTGTCTGGCCACTCCACTTTGTGATTGTCCAGTCTGTAAGCGTCCAATGATGATGTATTTTTGCTCTGTAATGAGATGAGCCGTAATTGAGCATTGAATTTTCAACTAAATTTATTCGAGGACCGTCAATCTTTTATAGACATTCAATAACATGGTCAGAGAGTTTAGTGTTCTGTATGTTTCACGGAATTCTCATGAACCTGTCACGAGTTATTGCGAAAAATGATTTTTTTTACCATGACCTTTTTCATGACCTCACGAATCATGAGGTGGGTACATTTCAGGTAACCACGAGAAGTTAATGACCAGATGACACAATCGATACGAAGAATGATGTCCGATCAGCGAATATCTTTTATAAAAGTAACTGAAAAGATGTTGCGTTTTTTTAAAACAGTATATAGAAATATGAGAAGATATGGACAAACGAAAACATGAGAAGTCTTCTTCTTCTTCTTCTTCTTCTGCGTTCGTTCTCAAACTCGTGCATATTAGCAGGATGTAGTCCGGAGAACGGAATGCGTTGTTTCTTGGTTTACAGCATTGCTACGATATCTGCGCCTTTCGGCCGGACACATCCAACTTCAGCATGGCTTTGGGTCATTGACCCTATATGGGATGGGACAGCCAACTCCATCCCATAACTTCCTTAGTCGCCTTTTACGACATGCGTTGAAGGTAAACAGTGTTGATATTTTTTGCTCCCCTTTCGGGCCACGGCAATACACGGGCGACATGAGAAGTAAAAATATAGGAACGTGAGGAGGAGAGAAGTTGGAGAGAGAGAGAGAGAGAGAGAGAGAGAGAGAGAGAGAGAGAAAAGAATGAAACATAGACAGATGTTAGAACCAAAAAAAATAAGAAGTGCGTGACATAGCTTGGAATAGAGTAAAATGTCGGAACAAAAGACAAGAACTAAAGAATACTGAAAGATAAAAGGGAGGCAGTGTGCGGTACAAGAAGAAATGAAGAGTCAGAATGATAAAGTAGATGATTGTGATAAGGTAATATCACCATCTGTGAACTTGACCATTAGCCTTTCTGAGAAAAAGCACAGGCTATCCTTTGTTGTGAGGTGGTAATCGAAGCGACACCTGAACTCAGAAGGTTTATTGTGTCTCAAAGGCATGTCGTTATAGGGGATGGGGGTTATGGAAGCATGTTTAGTCCCTAAATAGCGCTAATCCATTGTGACAGTATCCCAGAATCATCACGCCCTGCTAGGAATTCGACATATACTTCTTGTCCAACTAATTCATCACTCTTCTATCGGACTTGTTGATCCATCTGCAGTCATGGTAGGTACATCTGGCATCCAAGCAGCCTAGAAATTTACCACGGAAGTACAAAGCTGCAATGTTCTCTGTTCTACATATTCAACCATTGGGATTAGAGGATAGAAAACAAAACTAATGAATTGAGAAAACATGTCTTTAATCTACGAGACAGACACAACAAGACACACCACATGTCTTTAATCTACTAGACAGACACAACAAGACACACCACATGTCTTTAATCTACGAGACAGACACAACAAGACACACCACATGTCTTTAATCCATGAGACAGACACAACAAGACACACCACAAGAAGCACATAACTGTCAAGATAAAATGTTAGAGATATAACCAACACTGGAAGTAAAGCCTGGGTATATTGTCGTATCATCTACTAGCAGTATAATATAGCGTCATGGTTTGTCTGGTATGACTCTGACAATATTCCCCCATATACGAGTATGTATAGTAGATGAAAGGACTTAGCAGTGATCTCGTGTGTGCTGGGCCCGAATCGGGGAAGTAAATAATAGCAACAGGGTTTACCTCCCTCATGTATGTCGTAAGAGGCGACTAATGAGATATTAGGGTAGACTTGCTTATCCCATCTCATAGAGTGTCAAAATGACGTAGACGCCATGCTGAAGTAGAATGTATCAGACCGAATGCCGCAGATATCCCAGCCAAATGTTAGACCAAGAGACAACACATTTCTTTTTTTCAGGCTGTGTCCTGCTAGTCTGCAGGTGTTTGAGAACGAACACAGAAGAATAAATATAAATAATATATTAAAATAATAATAAATAATCAATTTCAAAACTTGTTCGACGTTTTGGTTGCAAAGTGGCATTGTCTGATAACAGACAGAAACAATACAAATACAAAACAACAATCCCATCTGTTGCTGGAGTCCGGTCAAAATGAATTTAAAAACTGAAATTGAAAGTAGGAGAAATTAAGGTATCTTACGGATATATTTAATATAAGTATGTTTCTTTCTTTTTTTTTGGTGATTTTTTATTCAGAATCAACACCATTGCACGGAGATATTCTTATATGTCGTCAGCTCGCCATTGTGTTACTGAGGTTCGCTCCTATTTCTCAGAGATCCTCTAACACTATTTGCATTATTGCGACCCTTTTTTTGTCCGGTATTCTAGCGTTTTGGTTGTTATTTATTCAGAGAATTCTGAAAATGTGAGTACGTAGGGAACAGGACAGAAAGTTCGTATTTTCTGGAGGAAAAAAAACCGAGGAACCCACGCAACAATCAACTAACTGGAGCACTGATCGTATATCATCTTAAGATTGTTGATGAGCTGGCAGAAAGAACACTTATGGGAATGCCTCTAGTGCCGTGATGATGGCTTCCAAAGAAGAATGTAAAAGGAAAAAAACTCACATCCCTAAACAAAAGCGCATAATAACGCGAACCAGTAAAGGAATCATAAAACATGATGGCCAGAACAAAACACATTACGCTAGAAGCATATCGGCTTACGCCTTCGGGAAATTGTTTTAATAATAAACATCGCCTATAAGCTTTCATTCACGTCGTATAATCCGTTTCCAAGCAAAACAACCCAACGGTAAGAGAACAGTATGTGGTCTCTTTCATGCAGGTATAAACCAGTGGGTCTCAATCTTATTTCTCTTGTGGACAGCTTCTGGAGAAATTTTCTTTGAGATCTAAAGAAACATTTGTTGACGTTAGTTGGAAACAGATCCTGTTCAGGAAGTAGAGATCAGCCCCGCATTTATTGACCGTATTGATTTTTAATGCAGTGTAAACGCGTTCAGAAGGTTGCTATTACTTTTCAAACGGTTCTAATGCACAGTTTCCTCCGGCGGGATTTGAACCTAGCTGGTACTTCAGAAACCGACACGCACGTTGTGTCAACCACCGCCACACAGAGTTATTCAAGAATCATAATTGTATCATTCCTGTGTTGCAGGGACCCAAATTGGGAGCAAACAAATAGTAACACTTTTACTTTCGATGCATGTCGTAAGAGGAGATTTTGGGGTGTAGTTGGCTCTCCTATCCCTTGTATGGTCAGAGTGACCTAGCAAACATACTAAAGTCGAATGTGCCAGGCCAAAGGGAGCTGAAATTGCAACACAGCATGATACAACGCATTCGGTTCTCTGCAAGAGTTTGAGAGCGAACGCACAATTAGTCCTTTTCGTTTCTGTAGCTCCTACTTTTTTACGGCTCCAAGACTCCCCAATTCTCTTTGTAGATGTCCAAGGAAAAAAACCATGGCCCACCGATGGGGTCAAATGGACCACGTAAAAACCACTGGCTTAAACTTTAAATAAATACTTTTTCATCGCAGAAAACAATTATTCTGGAATTATCCACATAAATCAAATGAACCTTCGTGATATTTCATCTTGTCGATAATTTTCGTGATATTTCGTCGTGTCAATAGCGTTTGTGAACTGCAGGAATCCACGTACCAACAGATTGACACAAATCCATACGTAATTTCTAGGATTCCTTGCGAGGAAAGACATACATTCCCTAAACAAAAAAAAGTGTTTTACTGAGTTATAGAAAACATTTTTTTAAAGGAGAAAAAAATACAATATTATATTTCCAGCCGTTATTATCGTTAAAAAAGTGAAACGAGTGTCTTAAAATGTTTTGTTACGTTCTTTGTAGTGTAATTTATTATTTTTTATGTTTCCTATTTCGTTGTGGTGGGGGAGGGGGTGTTTAAACGCCCTCTTCTTCTTTTTCTGAGCTCACTTGTTAAAAATCTAGTACCATATTGAGCATGTATAGAGTGGTTTGTTTTAGGTCATCTTGGGTCTTTGACACTACACAATAAATGATGACGCTTCTATACATACGCACACTTGATGATGACAAATCTATATTGTTACTACACAACAATTGATGACGCGTCCAAGCTACTGCACAACTTTTGTGCTCAATTATTGAACATCCAGACCAATTTTGGTCATGGATAAAGCCGGATGTTTTAGGTAATTCTGGGTTCCCCTTAACGTGTTTTGCAGAGAAGCTACTGTGGGCCAGATTGTCTTTCTGTGAACAGCAAAGCTGTGATAATTCTACATTTGTTTTGGTCTCAAAAACCCTCAGGCTGTATCTGTGAACACGCTGTGATGTCAGTACCATACTAATTATATCACTCTATCCCTGTAGTCATCTGCCTTGTCTAACATTAATCTAGAAAATTGTTTCGTTTTGTATTTTTCAAATCTATTTTTTGAATAACATAATGTTGCTGATGTTTCATATTCAGGACGGAAGTAGCCATCAATCTGTCATTTCTTTTACTGCGGCGACTGTCTATGTAATATTTGTCTTGCCATTGCTTCCTGAACGGTCCGGATACACACATTTCCTGTGGCTGAAATTTAACCACGTTAAATATTCTAGAAGTACACTTCAACACAAGAACCCATTGAGACTCGCTCTGTTCGTCTCAGCCTCAGAGCCAGATCGTGACCATCGACAATGTAACACATTGTGCTAAATTAGAAATCATCCTTCTACCTTCACACATTTTACTTTTCCGTGATTTTAATTGGCTATCACCACAAAACATGCACAAATTGACCAATAAAATCACGAGAAACGTCTACAATACTTTACTTTAGAATGATGATTCAAAAAGAGCCAACAGCACTGTATAATTGACGAAAGTCTCAGCCAGACCGTGATAAATTTGTTCATCAGTAGGGTTCACTTAAATGACAAAAATCACAGTCAGACAGTAGTTGTCGACAGCAAAATCATACGACCAGAATCAAAACATGCCTTCATACGTAATGTTTTTCTATTATTTCCGTCCATTTCGTTTGTCGGCGTTGCTAGGGACACAAAATATACACATATTGATTAAACGACGGAAATAGTCAAAATCATCACGAAGGAAGGCTTCTTTTGTTTCGTTTCGTGGATATTTACTGTCGTATCCACACTTTCACGATAACAGCAATACCCTAACCCAACCCTAACCCTACTATCGATATCCACACTTTCACGATAACAGCAATACAAAATGTAAATTATTACTTCTCCAGATTACCACCCTTTCAAACCGGAGCGCGCACACAACTCCCACCCATCCCCTCCCCCTCGCCTCCCATCCCACACAATGTCTGTGTTTGTGTTTATTTTCGTCTCTCACGAAGAAATCAGAAAGTAGACAAAGACCCAAACAAGTCAAACTGGCTAGATAAAGAAATGGGAGCATCCATGTATTTCCTTCTAGACAAGTCTCTGCGTATAGAAACAGACCAATTTGAGAAACAGGTGCGACAGTTTGAAGTTTTAATTTCTTTTATCAGTAGGGCTCGTTCAACGGAGTGAAGAGTCATCTATAATGGGCTCGATTTCCTCCATTTCAATCCTGTTTTGATCTGTCACCTTTGATGAGTCTAACTGATCAATGGGTGTCGCAATGTTTTATCTCAGAGAAAACCACGTATCTATCATTGGAAGTGAGACTTCTGCTTTGCGACTTCTACAAGACATGTCGACTTGAACACCAGCGTTACCACTCCTGTGTTTTGTTACCCGTATCTGGATTTTTTGTCATCTGAACTTGAGACTTTTTTAAAAATGTTGAGTGGTAACTATGTTCAAGATTGTGTTGGCTATTATAACATGCTGTTTTTATTTTTATTTTTTTCCTTAACGTTCATTCTCACACTTCTGTCAGTATCCGAATGCGGTCTGGATTGCGGAAATGTGTTAAGTCAGCAAATATGCCATTTCTTCTCTAGAATAGTCGTGTGCGCTACAGGTTTACTATCTTGGCTAATCCGACTTGTCTGTGTTTATCATTGACTGCTATACAAAGTATACGAGAAGTGATCACTTATTAATTACATCAGCCAAGATTAATGACGCTTATCGGTATCGGTGAGTAGTACTAATCAGGGAAAGAGCTGTGATTATTCATTATTTTCTATTCATGAGCAAGTTAGCTGCACAGTACACAACGCGAATCACAATTATCGGTTTGGGGTCTGGAATTATATAGTCATCAAACAATACTGCATATACATGAGGTTGGATATATGAGTTTACCCCGTGAGTTTACCCCGTGAACCCCCCACCAGTGAATCGCCTGACTTTAACCAGTGAACCGCTTTTCAGCGATAATCTATAAGCTGGTTTTCTACTATATTACAATATAGTAGCACTGGTAATATACAATCTTCTGTAGCATCATTGTCTTTCTCCAGGTTGATGGTGGTTTATATTGTTCACACTTGTCGTTAAGCGTAGGGATGGGAACCTCAGTTTTTGTTCCAAGGTCAGATGTGCCGCCCCGGTTGCGTTAAGTCCATATTAATTCTAGCTTAACGTGATATTTTCTATCCATGGTGTTTTTGGTCTACTTCTGTCTTTATGTCCTGATATATTACATTTATATGCTATGTGTTATTGATATTTGGTTTGGCATAATTCTCATAAAGTGACCGAAACATTTTACTTCCTGTCGGGTCTTTCGATATGTTCAAAATATGATATTATACAATAATCTTTGACTCATTTCTTCATTTATTATTTCATCTAGTTTAGTAACCTTGCCGCTTTTTTTATACACTTCATTTTACGATTCATGTGCAACGACATGTGAAGATTCATATGTGACGAAATGTGAAGATTCATATGTGACGAGATGTGAAGATTCATATGTGACGAGATGTGAAGATTCATATATGACGAGATGTGAAGATTCATATATGACGAGATGTGAAGATTCATATGTGACGAGATGTGAAGATTCATATGTGACGAGATGTGAAGATTCATATGTGACGAGATGTGAAGATTCATATGTGATCAGATGTGAAGATTCATATATGACGAGATGTGAAGATTCATATGTGACGAGATGTGAAGATTCATATGTGACGAGATGTGAAGATTCATATGTGACGAGATGTGAAGATTCATATATGACGAGATGTGAAGATTCATATATGACGAGATGTGAAGATTCATATGTGACGAGATGTGAAGATTCATATGTGACGAGATGTGAAGATTCATATGTGATCAGATGTGAAGATTCATATGTGAGGGATGTGAAGATTCATATGCAACGACATGTGAAGATTCATATGTGACGAGATGTGAAGATTCATATGTGATCAGATGTGAAGATTCATATGTGAGGGATGTGAAGATTCATATGCAACGACATGTGAAGATTCATATGTGACGAGATGTGAAGATTCATATGTGACGAGATGTCAAGATTCATATATGACGAGATGTGAAGATTCATATGTGATACGTGCTTTCTACTTCATGGAGAAAAAAATTACTGCATATAAGGAAAAATCTCTGTACAGTGGAGTCAACCATATACTTTAATACAGGCTATAAATACGGTGAAATATTGGTCGTGTGGTTAGAAAGCCGTTCTCATACCTTTCAGGTCCCGGGTTCCATCCACGGTTGGGACCAGGTTTTACCTTTCAGAGGTACAATCAAAATCCTTCCTCTCTATGTCGCGGCGTCTGCTATGACAAAGCGGGTTTTATTTCCACAGCCCATAGAAGTCCTACCTGCACTCTTTCACAGGGAAAAAAGTGCAGTAACGAAAGTTAAAAATACGGTCAATTGATGAAAATACGGTCAATTGATGATGAAATCTCTCTCATCATCATCATCAAGTGCCGTCTCCGCAACGAAGGTTAGCTTCAACGTATCTCCAACATCTCCTGTCTCTTGTCTTGGTGGTGCACTCTGCTAGACTGTAACATGTCCCTGAAATCTCTCTACTCTTACATAAAAGTGCACTCTTCATTCCATTAATTTTGTTCTCTGAATGAAAGCTTAAGATGTATACTGTTACCTTCATTATATTTATTTGTATGCTTTTCAACATATAGAAAGCATATTTCGAACGATATTTTCAAATCTTACTTTGAAATAAAATATAACTATTCAATATTTTTACGTTCTCCGGAATTAGTTTATATACGGCAAATCAGATGTAGTATGTTGATATTATTGTAGTGTAAGATTTTTACGATTTTTAGAACGTTTTAGATGATGCATTAGAGGTTTCCGTAAATGACTGCAAGTTTTTGCCAATTTTTGACTCCACTCCCTTACCCCTTAATAAACAAGTGTCTCGAATTCTGGAATACTTCCCCCCCCCCGCCCCCATGTGCCTGCTTAATTATGTTAACACAATTTTATCAAAATATGAATCTTTCCATGCTGTTATGTCTCTTTATATGACCCCCCAAAAAATCAGCTTTCTTGTTATGATTCTTAATTAGGAATAAGCGTCACAGCACTGGGTGCAGCCATCTAAAAGTGTATAAACTATGTGTACCAGTCAGTTAATTCGACGAGAAACTGAGCTTATATCTGATGAAACATATGTCGACCGCAGAGCACGTACTCCGTCGCACCGGCGACTGCTTTTTTTGTCTCGAGTGCTGTCAATGATGCTGTCAGCGAAATGTGGATTTAAACTACACACTTGCTTAATGTGGTCTAGGGACGATTTAATATAATTTATAATTTGCTGTCGTTCTGCTAACTGGTCATTGCTGTTGAATGTAGCGCTTTCGTGTTTGGTTGCCGACAGTAACTTTTTTAACTTTTTAAACTTATTTTCTTATGATTCTTCTCCTTTCGTTCACTTGAAACATGTCTATATCTGTAATTCTGTCTCCTTAATAAAACTCACTGTCTTTTGTAGTTCATACAGTGTCCCATAGAGCTTTGATTCCAGTATTGTTTCCTCTGGCCAATATGTCTGCCTCAGCGTTTCATGCTCAGAACACGCTTGAAGTATATGTTTGACACTCTGTGCTGCCTGTCCATATGTACACATGGCCGTGTTGCCAATCTTGAACTTTGTATACATGTGACTGCGGAGTCGGTTGTGTCCTGTTCTGAGGCGTAGAATTATAACCTGTTCTGATCTGTTCATAATGTGATAGTCATCTTGTGTTGGTGTTTGTGGCTTTCTTATTGACTTGATATCTGTTTTTTCTGATGGTAGATTTTTATGATGTTATTAATCAATCAGCCCTCTTCGACGTTTATTGATATTATCACTTCTTAATTTGTGTTTTTAGCTGTCCGTGATAAACGTAAAATTCTTCTGTAGCAGCTCATTTCGAAAAACAGCTAATCTCTTTCCTGCTGTTTTATTTAATGTAAAACCGTTAACAGTAAAAATCCCATAGCCCTGCATATTTAAAATATATACAGAAAACAGGATTTTAACAAATAGGGCTTAATACAAAAATAATAAACAATCTGTGATATGCATATGACACAGTTCTCTTAGCAGAAAGTCAACATAAGTTATAAAGTATAATCTTCTGCTTTCGTTCTCAATCTCCTTCAAATTAGCAGGATGCAGTCCATAGAACGGAATGCGTTAAGTATGGTTTACAACTTTGGTGCGATATCTGCTCCTTTCGGCCTGACACACTCGACTTCAGCATAGAGAAATAAACATAAAATGGTATCTCCAGATAAAGTCTAATTAAAGAAGTAGACAAAACAATTAGGGAAAGGGGGATGAATGGTTGAAAAGGTCTAGATCATGTAGACGGGTTTCCTTTATATACATCGTGCCTCTCAACGACACGGTACATTCCTGACCAGAGTACCACGTTACTTTGTTACCTTGAAACTATATTATATCCCGGACCAGAGTACCACGTTACTTTGTTACCTTGAAACTATATTACATCCCGGACCAGAGTACCACGTTACTTTGTTACCTTGAAACTATATTACATCCCGGACCAGAGTACCACGTTACTTTGTTACCTTGAAACTATATTACATCCCGGACCAGAGTACCACGTTACTTTGTTACCTTGAAACTATATTACATCCCGGACCAGAATACCGCGATACTTTGTTACCTTGAAACTATATTACACCCTGGACCAGAGTACCACGTTACTTTGTTACCTTGAAACTATATTACATCCCGGACCAGAGTACCACGTTACTTTGTTACCTTGAAACTATATTACATCTCAGACCAGAGTACCACGTTACTTTGTTACCTTGAAACTATATTACATCTCAGACCAGAGTACCACGTTACTTTGTTAGCTTGAAACTATATTACATCCCGGACCAGAGGACCACGTTACTTTGTTACCTTGAAACGATATTACATCCCGGACCAGAATACCGCGATACTTTGTTACCTTGAAGCTATATTACATCCTGGACCAGAGTACCACGTTACTTTGTTACCTTGAAACTATATTACATCCCTGCTCAGAGTACCACATTACTTCGTTACTTTGAAACTACATCCCTGCCCAGAGTACCACATTACTTTGTAACCTTGAAACTATACTCCGTTCTCCTCTACCCCCTTTTATATAAAATAAAAATACACTTCATTGAAGAAGGAATTACATTCAGAATTGAAATATCAGCAAAATAAAAACTATTGAAATAAATAAAGCTCAAAAGAAACTAATGTTTAATAAAAAATATACACGGACAGATATTGCAACAAGTAGACAGATATTGCAACAAGTAGACAGATATTGCAACAAGTAGACAGATATTGCAACAAGTAGACAGATATTGCAACAAGTAGACAGATATTGCAACAAGTAGACAGATATTGCAACAAGTAGACAGATATTGCAACAAGTAGACAGATATTGCAACAAGTAGACAGATATTGCAACAAGTAGACAGATATTGCAACAAGTAGACAGATATTGCAACAAGTAGACAGATATTGCAACAAGTAGACAGATATTGCAACAAGTAGACAGATATTGCAACAAGTAGACAGATATTGCAACAAGTAGACAGATATTGCAACAAGTAGACAGATATTGCAACAAGTAGACAGATATTGCAACAAGTAGACAGATATTGCAACAAGTAGACAGATATTGCAACAAGAAGACAGATATTGCAACAAGTAGACAGATATTGCAACAAGTAGACAGATATTGCAACAAGTAGACAGATATTGCAACAAGTAGACAGATATTGCAACAAGTAGACAGATATTGCAACAAGTAGACAGATATTGCAACAAGTAGACAGATATTGCAACAAGTAGACAGATATTGCAACAAGTAGACAGATATTGCAACAAGTAGACAGATATTGCAACAAGTAGACAGATATTGCAACAAGTAGACAGATATTGCAACAAGTAGACAGATATTGCAACAAGTAGACAGATATTGCAACAAGTAGACAGATATTGCAACAAGTAGACAGACTTGTTAATTATATTCTGCATAATTATCTCCCAATACATTTTTGTGCAGAAAATAACCAATAAAATACATGATTTTTCTGATTTTTCGAAAGACTTTTCAAATTCAAACAATCTTATTTTAATTTGTATATTTTAAATTCTCTCTTGACGCCAACTTGTGTACACTCCCTCCCACTTGTCAACAAATGTCAAACTTTTTTAGAAACCAGCCCTCCCCCTCTCCCCTTGACGTAAATTCTGGACATTCCAACAGTGTCATTATTCTTGTTTTCCCTTTTCAAACCGCAGAAAATGTTGGCTAACAGCACATGATAGTGATGCTTCTATTTTTGGTTGCTGTCAAGTATCACTTGGAAGATTTTGTGCGGCAATATTTTGTATTCAAGAAGATAATAAACAAAATTCTAGGGCTTAATCAGGTTAAATTTACTGTAAATCTCAAATTAGCCCATATGTTGGTGTGATTCATCATTGATTACAATGGATGAGAATTTATAGGAAGGAACTTTGGACAAGAGCGGAGACAACAGACCCAAGCAGAAAGAGAAAACATAGTTCATCTCAGGAGTTATCTCCCGAGGCGGATGTACCTCTGATTGTGTGTGCCAGATAAACTTTACAACATAGGCCAGTTATATATTACATTCTTTCTGGGATAACACTCTTGTTGTGTGCATTTATTTTCTTTTAATATCGCTATGTTATTCATCTAAAAGTTTGGTTATGTTCTGTATACGTGTGTGTCCATGTTAAACGAGAAATAACATGGACAATCATCATCTTCAGGTGCCGTCTCCGCAACAAATTCTGGCTGCAATCGTACAAAAGTATGTGACGTCGCACAAGGCGGAAAAATCCATATGGATCTATCTATCTATCTATCTATCTATCTATCTATCTATCTATCTATCTATCTATCTATCTATCTATCTATCTATCTGTCTATCTGTCTATCTGTATGTCTGTCTGTCTGTCTGTCCGTCCGTCCGTCCGTCCGTCCGTCCGTCCGTCCATCTATCTATCTATCTATCTATCTATCTATCTATCTATCTATCTATCTATCTATCTATCTATCTATCTATCTATCTATCTATCTATCTATCTATCTATCTATCTATCTTTCTATCTATCTATCTATCTATCTATCTATCTATCTATCTATCTATCTATCTATCTATCTATCTATCTACTTACCTACCTTCCTACCTACTTACCTACCGACCTACCTACCTTTCTATCTATCTATCTATCTATCTATCTATCTATCTATCTATCTATCTATCTATCTATCTATCTATCTATCTATCTATCTATCTATCTATCTATCTATCTATCTATCTATCTTTCTATCTATCTTGCTATCTATCTATCTTTCTATCTATCTTTCTATCTTTCTATCTATCTATCTATCTTTCTATCTTTCTATCTATTTATCTATCTATCTATCTATCTATCTATCTATATTTCTATCTATCTTTCTATCTATCTTTCTATCTATTGTCTTTTCTACAAATGCCGTCAGGACTCGTGGAGAGTTGAAGTTTTATGTCGTTGGCCATCTTTGTTGCACTTGCCATGTTCAGGTCGTAGTTCTTAACAATCTCTCTGCTTGAATCTTCCCATCTTGTTCTTGTTATCCCTCTTACATTTTAACCGTTATTTCTGCTATTATCATCGATATGAAACGGTTCAAAAACGAAATAACGAAGTGTGTGGCGCACACAAGGAGCAATCAAGCCATGTTAATGAATTGTGACTAGCCCCATCGAAAATTCTCGGGTCTTATCATTTATATCCCAAAGTAAAAAAACTAGCAGTACTGACAATATAAATGACTTGACATTATATTAAACTATATAGAACGGATATTTCAAAAGGTTGATTTGTATCCAACCACAAGAAAATTGGTACCACGGCTGATACTCTGAGAAAGTCAAGGAATGTCCTCCACCTGGACTGATCAAAAGATGAAAGTGACATTAATCATACCCTGTCTGATTAACCATTAAATAGACACCTTGGCGTTTCTGTGATCCATGTCTCCTGGTGGTGATTCATAACTAAATTACCGTTACCTTTGTCCCTCAGTCACCGCCCGTGCGGCAACCTGGACGTGGGCTTCTAGTTCAGGGTACAAAGAATAGGGTCATTGTATTATTTCCAGACATGTCGTAAGAGGCGACTTAGGAATGTTGAGGGCTGTGCTGGCAACCTGTAACCCGTGAAAAAAGTCGTAATAACTGCATGTCTTGTCTTGTCTTTTGTTTTCTGTCGAATGTCTCAATGTCTTACTTTTGTCTTCTGTCGAATGTCTCAATGTCTTACTTTTGTCTTCTGTCAAATGGCTCCCATGGATGACGGAGAGATATTGTCCAATGAACATTGCACCTTTTTTGTGACAGACTCCTTGGTTACGGGAAACGCTAGGTGTGGCATTACTGCAGATGAATAAACACATCTTACGGAACAATAATGAACTAATTGGCCCAGACGTGTTTGCTGCAATCCTGGCAGGACATGATAATCCTGGGATACTTCAGAACTTGAATGTCTCCCCTAGGAGACGTAACATACACGCACAAACCCCATGCACAAACCCCATGCACAAACCCCATGCACAAACCCCATGCACAAACCCCATGCACAAAACCCCATGCATAAACCCCATGCACAAACTCCAAGCAGAAGCCCCTTGCACAAACCCCATGCACAAACCCCATGCACATACCCATACACAAACCCCATGCACAAACCCCATTAACAACACCATGTCTTTGAGACAGCAAACCGTATTAGTGTGAGTGTCACCTCTGTTAATCAATGGAGGGGGACCTATGCTTGTGTCAGAAAGGCTATGGACTGTTAAAAGGCACCCTCACACAGTAAAAAGGATTATTTTATCATCATCACCCCTCTGCCACAAAGCCGGACAAATCTTGTCTAAATTTCTTACTTTTGTCGTTTATCAAATAATCCCAATGAACGAAGAACAGGTTCATGCCAGCGGACATTGCTCCTTGTTCTTTTTTTTTGAAGCAGTGTCCTCGATGACTGGAAATGATATAAGTGTCATCACTGCAGATA
Organism: Meghimatium bilineatum; assembly: GCA_034231615.1. Lineage (NCBI taxonomy): Eukaryota > Metazoa > Mollusca > Gastropoda > Stylommatophora > Philomycidae > Meghimatium > Meghimatium bilineatum. The sequence goes on from CM067312.1 coordinate 9,404,732, forward strand.
GGCCAGCGAAACTGACAGAAGAATTATGATATAGTTGGCCCAGGGATGTGTGATGTTCTTCTTGCAGAACGTGGAATTCCTGATATATTGGTACACTGGAATCCCTTCCTTCAGGGACTGAACATGCACCCATAACCCCCTCCCATTTTTTGTTCTCATCTATGCTTATTAGACAACCTTATATGATTTCATATGTCACTTCAGGTACAGAAGAATCTGAGCTTTTGTCAGGAAGGCTATTGACTGTCACGAGCTACCTGCTCATAGCTCAATGGATTATTTCATTATCATCTCTCTTCTTCTTTCTCTTCTCCTTCTTCCGCATTCCGCACGTGATCAAAATATTCATATTCTCTTCTCAGGTAAATCAAACAGGTTACATCCACCCGTTTCCAGATTCAAGCGCAGACGCTGAACTTTTCCTTGACATCATTACTTGAAGACTTGACTTTACATGTAAGCTTGATATTTGTCAAGTGTGTGTTCGTATGTATATATGTGTGTGTAAATGTGTTTGTACGTGTATGTATTTGTGTCTGTATGTCTAATTTTCAGCATTTAATGTTTGTCATTTGAAGTTGCTTTCATTATTGCGATGCCTGGGCACGAAAGGGAGGCAAATAACATCAATACTCACATGTCATGCATGTAGTAAATGGCGACGTAGGAAATTTTGGGATGGTGAATTCTGTCTATTTCACATATAAACGAGACTTCAAAGCCATGCTGAAGTCGGATATTTCAGATAGAAAGACTCAAATATCCCAACCAAGTTCTAAGCCATGATACACCGCGTTATGTTCTTCTAATTGCAGTCTGCAAACCAATTAAGACTTGACAACGAACACAGAAAAATACGAAAGTTTCAGTAACACAATGGTTAGTTGGTAGGTTGCTGATTCAATGGTCTATGAAGTAATCCAATGGTCGGTTGGTTGATTGCTGATTCAGCGGTCTATGCAGTAATCCAATGGTCGGTTTATTGATTGCTGATTCAATGGTCTATGCAGTAACGCAATGGTCGGTTGAATGATTGCTGATTCAGCGGTCTATGCAGTAACCCAATGGGAGTTGGTTGATTGCTGATTCAGCGGTCTATGGGCTCACGCCATTCTGTGATATATTCATGTGTTTGTGAGCTATTGTTTTGATTCATATAAGGTGTTCATTTATTTGGCCTCAGAGGTGGAAGCGTTGTCCTAACGCTGTCCAGCACTAAACATTCAAAAAAGGCGGTGGTTGAATGTGTCGTAGAGATGAATGCACAGCCTGCACCCTGTAATGGTTTTTTGCGTTGTATTCTGTTAACGTTATTGTTAAGTTGTACATGCTGTGTGAAAAATTGGAAGATGGTAATCCAGTCTTTTCTTCCCAGAATGCTGAGGTTGCCTTTGGGTTTGGGATGGTCATATATATTTTGTGGATTTCCTTCTCGGTGAACACCATGGTCCACTAATCTCTGCCACCACTCAGGGCTACCTCGCTCTTCGCTATAGCATCCATCGAATATTGTGCACTCAAAGTATTAGTTGATGTTGATTACGTTATCTTTGGATTTTTTCAGAGGATACAATTTCTTTTCTGGTCACTCCCAGTTACATAATTCTTTGTAAAGGTAGGTCCTATCGCAGCAACCTGCCGTCGGGGATGAACATAATTCTTCATGTACTAAGCCGCAACAACGATTAGGTGAGGGTGGTCGGATCCCTGCCTTGCTGTCTTTACCTCCCCTAACTCATGTGTCAGGTACCCATTTACAGTTTAGTCGACTGCAGAAGTGGTTGTGTCAGGCGAGAAATCACAACTCAGATTTGTTTTGTCCGGACGTTGTCGAACCTGGCACGCTGTAACCCGGTGATAGCAAGCACGATTGTACGTAAATCTTATTACCTTGGTCGCAACGAAGACATTCAGTTCCTGTGGGCTGCTTATTCAAGAGTAGGCCACCACTAATATCATCAAATAGTTACAAGTTCAGATTAGACACAGACAGCATCATGTATCATACAAAACATACACACACATCCAGCATGAAACATCTTCTCGAAGCATTGTGCTACCACAGGGAGTTTGAGACTTCACTATAGTGTATGCAAAAAAAAAGAGCTATGAAGACACCCCATACCCCTATTTTTGACACTATTTATTCATGCCCTCTCTCAGCACGAACCGTGGCTTATTGATGGACTATATGGTGTCGGTTAGACCAAACTAACCTAAAGGACCAACGCTCGCATGGCGCAGGTTGGGCACCACTAACCTAGATCACCAGTGCTCTAAAGACGCGGGTTAGGCACCACTAACCTAGATGACCAACACTCTAAAGACGCGGGTTGGGCACCACTAACCTAGATGACCAACACTCTAAAGACGCGGGTTGGTCACCACTAACCTAGATGGCCAACGCTCGCATGGTGCAAGATGGGCACCACTAACCTAGATGACCAACACTCTAAAGACGCGGGTTGGGCACCACTAACCTAGATGGCCAACACTCTAAAGTCGCGGGTTGGGCACCACTAACCTAGATGGCCAACGCTTGCATGGTGCAAGTTGGGCAACACTAACCTAGATGACAAACGTTCCTATGACATAGGCTGGGCACCACTAATCTAACTTATTCAACTCTTCCAGGGCGCAGATTGGGCACCACTATTCTAACTTGTTCAACTCTCCCAGGGCGCAGATTGTGCACCACTAATCTAATTTGTTCAACTCTCCTAGGACGCAGATTGGGCACCACCATTCTAACTTGTTCAACAGTCCCATGGCGCGGAAAAGTATGATCTCCAGAGAACAAACCGCATATGAATGGTACCAACGGTGATATTAGACATAGACCACCGGGCCGGTCGTTCCGATTGCAACGCCAAAACAATTTCCAAGGGCGCCACAACGAAAATCAATTTGTGAGAGGGCTCGCAGAATTCAGTCCTTCCTTACCCAGAGCGTCAAAATACTTAGTTAAAATTTACAAACACTAGAAAATATAGATAAATTTTAAAATATGATACAGTTTTCCCACGTTGGCCCGCCATCTTATCTCCCATACCAGTTATCTTACAGTTCACTGCTTCTTTCCTGTGAGATTATTTCAGAAATGTCTGATTTAATTACCGAAATCACAGAATACTTTTTCCTGTGAGATTATTTCAGAAATGTCTGATTTAATTACCGAAATCACAGAATACTTTTTCCTGTGAGATTATTTCAGAAATGTCTGATTTAATTACCGAAATCACAGAATACTTTTTCCTGTGAGATTATTTCAGAAATGTCTGATTTAATTACCGAAATCACAGAATACTTTTTCCTGTGAGATTATTTCAGAAATGTCTGATTTAATTACCGAAATCACAGAATACTTTTTCCTGTGAGATTATTTCAGAAATGTCTGATTTAATTACCGAAATCACAGAATACTTTTTCCTGTGAGATTATTTCAGAAATGTCTGATTTAATTACCGAAATCACAGAATACTTTTTCCTGTGAGATTATTTCAGAAATGTCTGATTTAATTACCGAAATCACAGAATACTTTTTCCTGTGAGATTATTTCAGAAATGTCTGATTTAATTACCGAAATCACAGAATACTTTTTCCTGTGAGATTATTTCAGAAATGTCTGATTTAATTACCGAAATCACAGAATACTTTTTCCTGTGAGATTATTTCAGAAATGTCTGATTTAATTACCGAAATCACAGAATACTTTTTCCTGTGAGATTATTTCAGAAATGTCTGATTTAATTACCGAAATCACAGAATACTTTTTCCTGTGAGATTATTTCAGAAATGTCTGATTTAATTACCGAAATCACAGAATACTTTTTCCTGTGAGATTATTTCAGAAATGTCTGATTTAATTACCGAAATCACAGAATACTTTTTCCTGTGAGATTATTTCAGAAATGTCTGATTTAATTACCGAAATCACAGAATACTTTTTCCTGTGAGATTATTTCAGAAATGTCTGATTTAATTACCGAAATCACAGAATACTTTTTCCTGTGAGATTATTTCAGAAATGTCTGATTTAATTACCGAAATCACAGAATACTTTTTCCTGTGAGATTATTTCAGAAATGTCTGATTTAATTACCGAAATCACAGAATACTTTTTCCTGTGAGATTATTTCAGAAATGTCTGATTTAATTACCGAAATCACAGAATACTTTTTCCTGTGAGATTATTTCAGAAATGTCTGATTTAATTACCGAAATCACAGAATACTTTTTCCTGTGAGATTATTTCAGAAATGTCTGATTTAATTACCGAAATCACAGAATACTTTTTCCTGTGAGATTATTTCAGAAATGTCTGATTTAATTACCGAAATCACAGAATACTTTTTCCTGTGAGATTATTTCAGAAATGTCTGATTTAATTACCGAAATCACAGAATACTTTTTCCTGTGAGATTATTTCAGAAATGTCTGATTTAATTACCGAAATCACAGAATACTTTTTCCTGTGAGATTATTTCAGAAATGTCTGATTTAATTACCGAAATCACAGAATACTTTTTCCTGTGAGATTATTTCAGAAATGTCTGATTTAATTACCGAAATCACAGAATACTTTTTCCTGTGAGATTATTTCAGAAATGTCTGATTTAATTACCGAAATCACAGAATACTTTTTCCTGTGAGATTATTTCAGAAATGTCTGATTTAATTACCGAAATCACAGAATACTTTTTCCTGTGAGATTATTTCAGAAATGTCTGATTTAATTACCGAAATCACAGAATACTTTTTCCTGTGAGATTATTTCAGAAATGTCTGATTTAATTACCGAAATCACAGAATACTTTTTCCTGTGAGATTATTTCAGAAATGTCTGATTTAATTACCGAAATCACAGAATACTTTTTCCTGTGAGATTATTTCAGAAATGTCTGATTTAATTACCGAAATCACAGAATACTTTTTCCTGTGAGATTATTTCAGAAATGTCTGATTTAATTACCGAAATCACAGAATACTTTTTCCTGTGAGATTATTTCAGAAATGTCTGATTTAATTACCGAAATCACAGAATACTTTTTCCTGTGAGATTATTTCAGAAATGTCTGATTTAATTACCGAAATCACAGAATACTTTTTCCTGTGAGATTATTTCAGAAATGTCTGATTTAATTACCGAAATCACAGAATACTTTTTCCTGTGAGATTATTTCAGAAATGTCTGATTTAATTACCGAAATCACAGAATACTTTTTCCTGTGAGATTATTTCAGAAATGTCTGATTTAATTACCGAAATCACAGAATACTTTTTCCTGTGAGATTATTTCAGAAATGTCTGATTTAATTACCGAAATCACAGAATACTTTTTCCTGTGAGATTATTTCAGAAATGTCTGATTTAATTACCGAAATCACAGAATACTTTTTCCTGTGAGATTATTTCAGAAATGTCTGATTTAATTACCGAAATCACAGAATACTTTTTCCTGTGAGATTATTTCAGAAATGTCTGATTTAATTACCGAAATCACAGAATACTTTTTCCTGTGAGATTATTTCAGAAATGTCTGATTTAATTACCGAAATCACAGAATACTTTTTCCTGTGAGATTATTTCAGAAATGTCTGATTTAATTACCGAAATCACAGAATACTTTTTCCTGTGAGATTATTTCAGAAATGTCTGATTTAATTACCGAAATCACAGAATACTTTTTCCTGTGAGATTATTTCAGAAATGTCTGATTTAATTACCGAAATCACAGAATACTTTTTCCTGTGAGATTATTTCAGAAATGTCTGATTTAATTACCGAAATCACAGAATACTTTTTCCTGTGAGATTATTTCAGAAATGTCTGATTTAATTACCGAAATCACAGAATACTTTTTCCTGTGAGATTATTTCAGAAATGTCTGATTTAATTACCGAAATCACAGAATACTTTTTCCTGTGAGATTATTTCAGAAATGTCTGATTTAATTACCGAAATCACAGAATACTTTTTCCTGTGAGATTATTTCAGAAATGTCTGATTTAATTACCGAAATCACAGAATACTTTTTCCTGTGAGATTATTTCAGAAATGTCTGATTTAATTACCGAAATCACAGAATACTTTTTCCTGTGAGATTATTTCAGAAATGTCTGATTTAATTACCGAAATCACAGAATACTTTTTCCTGTGAGATTATTTCAGAAATGTCTGATTTAATTACCGAAATCACAGAATACTTTTTCCTGTGAGATTATTTCAGAAATGTCTGATTTAATTACCGAAATCACAGAATACTTTTTCCTGTGAGATTATTTCAGAAATGTCTGATTTAATTACCGAAATCACAGAATACTTTTTCCTGTGAGATTATTTCAGAAATGTCTGATTTAATTACCGAAATCACAGAATACTTTTTCCTGTGAGATTATTTCAGAAATGTCTGATTTAATTACCGAAATCACAGAATACTTTTTCCTGTGAGATTATTTCAGAAATGTCTGATTTAATTACCGAAATCACAGAATACTTTTTCCTGTGAGATTATTTCAGAAATGTCTGATTTAATTACCGAAATCACAGAATACTTTTTCCTGTGAGATTATTTCAGAAATGTCTGATTTAATTACCGAAATCACAGAATACTTTTTCCTGTGAGATTATTTCAGAAATGTCTGATTTAATTACCGAAATCACAGAATACTTTTTCCTGTGATGGTTCTCGTTGAAGTGTATTTATTGACAGTGTTCAAAGATCAAAATGCGTTCGAATGCTGGTACTTGTATGTGCGTGTAGAGTTTAGCCAAACCCTTCTTCAGGTACATGTCCTGTCATCGAGATTCAGATAGCGTTATTCGTCTTTGCTTACCAATCTTTCCATTGGCTGGTGACACAGAATATACGCAATGAACTATGAAAAGCTCGGATCAGTCGCATTAACCAAGATAAGTAAAGCAATGTGTGACCATTGCGCAGTACATATTTCTGGAGAGGACCTGTGTTAGTTATACACCTTTGTGCGTTTTAAATAGAAAGAGGCAGGATGTGCCAGTTAAGTAACAGAAACTGGTAACGATTTTATACAATTGTTTTGATATGACATCACAGCATATGGATCGATAGATCTGATAGAATAATGCTGAAAATGTTGGCCCAGAGGTGTATGCTACGCTGATGGCAGGATCTGGTGATACTGGGATACTGCTGGGCTGGAATGCCTTCCATCTGGGACTAAAGATGCATTCATAGACCCCACTAACATAGCCGTGCGTTTGAGGCGGACAAGCAATCAAACAACAGACGTCGATTTCTTTAACATCATGTACAAGCCATCAATCAGACAAAGAATGTACGTTAATCTTTCGAGTTCGAGACGCGCAATGTACCACCCGGCCACAGAGCCGAACTTATAAAGGTTAATAGTATGCAAGTGTTGCTTGTACTAGTATTCTTCTTGGTTTTTTCTTTTTCTCGAGCATCTGCAACGTAACAGGATGTAGTCCACATAATGGAACGCATCGTGCCATGGTTTACAGCTTTGCTACAATTTCTCCGCCGAAGTCCAGTGTGTCGGGTTATTTACGTATATAAATCGGGAATACAGCTCATATTTATTTTCTAGACTACATCCTACTGGAAATCTAGAATGCTCATTGTTCTGTGGAAAAAAGAAATCAGCGGGATTTTGAGAATGAACAATAAGAAACACGCTGCGGTATCTACGCCTTTCGTCCTGATATACTAATAATTTCATGAAGAATAAAAGCGAGAAGCATGTCGTAGAAGAACGACAAGAACATTCTAGAATCAACATTTCTTTCATAAAAAAATGCTCCATTCCTGTGTTACCTTGAGCGAAATGGGAGCAGAGAACAGCAACACTGTCTTCCATGCATGTCGTAAGAGCAAACTAAGAAAGTATTTGGGGATTGAGATTGCTGCCCCATCCCATATATGTCAAAAGTGACCAAAAAGACATGCTGAAGTTGGATAGATATGGCAGAAAGGCGCAAATATTGCAGCTAAGCTGTAAACCATGATACGGCTTATTTCGTTCGCTGGAGCACATCATTATAATCTTCCGGAATGTGAGATCGAATTCAGAATATGCAAGAAAAATTATTCATAATTGATAATATCTCTTACTTATTTGGCATAATTGATAATATCTCCTACTTATCCAAATGAAACATTATTAACCAAATTTGCCCCTGTTTGGTTTGATTTTTTTTAAATAATAATTATCTCTACAAATGTCGAATTATTTCGCAAAACATGTTTATGATCTTTTTTGTGCAATTTAAATGTCTGTTATTTATCAAATTTCTTGTTTGTTTCTTAAATTCACGCTGGCTTTTCTTTATGTGCAATGTCATTTAATACTCTCATATCGTTACACAGCCAACTTTATTTATTTTTAAATCCTACATAAATGTTATCATTTGTACATCAGATGATCACACGACGTTTGTAGAAATTGAGCAAAGCTATCTACAATACACTTAACATTACACTCAAAATCTTGAATTTGCAAGGTAGAAAACTGTCGATTGATGTAATATTTAGCGATGTCATCTTTGTAATAAAGATCATCGCAAACATGACATCGTAGATCGCTGAGGCGGGGGCTCATGTACACTGTTGTTGACCTATCAGCCAATATTACTGAAACAATTTGCATCTGTGTATATATGGCAAGCAATCTCCGTCTTTTTTTCTTTTAATTCTTATTTCTTCCTCTTTTTTTCTGATTCCTCCTTCTTTCTCTTCATCTTCCTTTTATTCTTCGTCGTCATCCCCACGCCCGTAGATATTGGCAGAAGTTGGGGGGAAGGTTGAATCTTAGTAAATCAGAAAATGAAGTCTAGTACTAAGAATATCGCTAAAAATTTGGTAAAAGCGATCTCTTAACATTTGTTTCGCAAAATGATCATCCTAATTTTTATCCGAAACAAAGTACTTATACAGGAAAACTAGTGAATGACTTTACACCCACAAAAATATCAACGGCCATATTCTTTCACTTTTTATATTTCCTGTCCTTCTTATAATTCTTCCCCTGCATCTTCTTCCCTTCTTCCTCTTTATTTTCTACTGTTTTCTCCTCTTCTAATTTCTCTTCATTATCTTCTTCCTCCTTTCCTTCTTGTTCTTCTTCTTCGTTTTCCTTCTTTTTACTCTTCTTCCTCTTCCGCTTTGTCTTCTCTTTCACATTTATCGTATGTCTCTTCTTTTTCCTTCCCATCTTCTTCTTTCTCTTCTTCAGAACCTTCCTCTTCTTTTTTGTTTATCCTTTCCTTTCTTCCTTTTCTTCTTATGTTTCTTTCATCTGTATCTTCTACCTCTTTCTTCTTCTCTTTCATATTGTATATTCTGCCTCTTTCTTCCTCTCTTTCATGTGTCTTCTGCCTATTTCTTCTCTTTTATCTGTATCTTCTGCCTATTTCTTCTCTTTTATCTGTATCTTCTGCCTATTTCTTCACTTTTATCTGTATCTTCTGCCTATTTCTTCTCTTTTATCTGTATCTTCTGCCTATTTCTTCTCTTTTATCTGTATCTTCTGCCTATTTCTTCTCTTTTATCTGTATATTCTGCCTATTTCTTCTCTTTTATCTGTATATTCTGTGTCTTCAACTTCATCTGCATCTTGTCTCGTTCTTCTCTTTTATCTGTATATTCTGCCTATTTCTTCTCTTTTATCTGTATATTCTGCCTATTTCTTCTCTTTTATCTGTATATTCTGCCTATTTCTTCTCTTTTATCTGTATCTTCTACCTCTTTCTTCTTCTCTTTCATGTGTGTATTCTGCCTATTTCTTCTCTTTTATCTGTATATTCTGCCTATTTCTTCTCTTTTATCTGTATATTCTGCCTATTTCTTCTCTTTTATCTGAATATTCTGCCTATTTCTTCTCTTTTATCTGTATATTCTGCCTATTTCTTCTCTTTTATCTGTATATTCTGTGTCTTCAACTTCATCTGTATCTTGTCTCGTTCTTCTCTTTTATCTGTATCTCCCTCCTCCACTTCTTTTCTTCTTCATCTTCTTTCTCACCTTCCTCTACTTCTCTTTTTCTTCTTCCTTTTCTTCTTCTTCTTTCTGCTCGTCCTTTTCTTCTTCTCTTCCTTCCCCTTCGTCTTATTTCTTGTTCTTGTTCTTCTTCATTTTCTTTAGTGCGTTCATAAATAGTTGTTAACAGATATTTACATTTTTCTCTGTAATTACTGAGCGTATTGACTTTATATTTTGCATGAGTGCATAATTTCATAACCACTTTACAGATGTATGATTATTTATTATCTATACTGAGCGGATTTATCGCAGTAGTCGCTACGAATGTCGCTTTTTAGGTAGTAACGATTTTATTGTATGTGGAAAATATATTTTACAGTAATTGCATGTATAGGCGTATCGTACATCTTTCATAGCGTGGGTAAGAATGAGATATTTCGAGAATAATATCTTTCATTGCATTGAGAATATATGCAACGAGATATATATAGTTAATAGTGAAACATTTATGAAATTGTATTATTATTTAGAAACTAGTGAATGTAAAATAAATGACAACAAACACTGTACTTGCCGTAATCATCATCATCATCATATTTGTCCTAGTATGATCTATCTCAGTACTAATGTTGTTTTTTTTTCGAAAACTTCGACGAACCATTTTCTTAGTGCAAGTGCCATTATTAATCTTTGACCTTTACTGCTTAGTACATATCTCTTTATAGTTCCATCTGTGGATTGCCATTCCATTTCATTAGTGTGGTGTGCGTTTATCCATGTTTCATCAATATATATACACTATATCATAACTTTCTTTCCACATCTCCCTAATTTGTCTCAAATATTTACTTCAAATAGTTTCTAAATGTGGTTTCTCACAAATGACGCTTCTGCCATATATTTGCGAAATGTAAATCCAGCACTCCTTACTGATTTCCAATATTTTGTTTTAGAAATGTGAATATCGTTGGTCATTTGTGAATGACCAATGTCGAATGTCGTTTCAATTTTTTTTAATGTCAATACTTCTTTGCCATTCAAAAGCCTGAGAATTGCTCTCTTAATGATTGCTTCATCGAAATTGTCTACAACATTTTTTCGTCCTCTCGTTTCCTTTGTGTTTTTGACATTAGGGTTGTCTTCGTTTAACCACCGTGATAGTGTTTTGTAGGACTAATTTTTATTATTATTATTATTATTATTATTATTATTATTATTATTATTATTATTATTATTATTATTATTATTTCCCATCGCATTTAATGTTTTTTATGCCATGCTCATCTTCGCTTGCGAAGAGGGAACACATCATCTTGTGAAAAAATTTTGTACAATCAAATATAGCTATACTTTTCAGTGAAACGAATTTAACTTTCAAAGGCATGGTTATATTATAGTTGTAAATTCTGCTTTATAGTACACTGTAATAATTTACACAAACATGATATGTTGAATACATCACAATAAAAACACGTCGAATATGAGATACGCCTCTGAGGAAACTGACGTTTAGCTATTATTTTAATATGTAACTACGAAAAAAAACACAACCTGGTGCTACTTCTTAATATTTCACGTGTTTCTTACAGATATCAACTGACTGTGTAAAACAAGACAGAGAATGTTGTCAATTTTACGGTAAACCCGTGTACTTTTAAGACAACAAACAAGAATTGCTACCTTTAAAACGACATTTGTAGCGACTGCTGCGATAAATCCGTTCAATCTAGGTAATAAATAATCATAAATCTGTAACGTGATTATGAAATGAGACACTATAAAATATGAAGTCTATGCGCTCAGTAATTACAGAGAAAAATGTAAATAGCAGTGGACAACTATTTATGAACGCACTATAGGTGATGTTTATAGATAAACGGGGTGTAGTATACACAACTGGCTTTGGGAAATCGCAACTTCTACTACTAGAAATTTACTCAAAACGCTGTGACCCCCAATTCACAACAATTATTCCAAAAAACAAAAAGCCACAGTAATTTTGTGAACATTAATTACTTACACACAAAAATAAGCGAAAGTAAATTTTTATTTTTGTGTTAAGCCCCTCCCCCCTTTTTCTTTACCTGAAGACCTTTCTACTGCCACGACGCACACTGTTACATGGAGGGTATGTAGATTATAGTATAATAATGTTCCACGCTTTAGATCTAATGTTAACAAGTGAGGCACACAGCACTCCGCCTTCCTCCCGATGTGACATCAATCCTCCACTCCTCATGTGGACAATTTTCAATTTCCTCAGGCTGAAACGCAGGTTGACTTTCAGCAGCAATCTGGTGATCTGAAGTCACTTTAATTTGGAGAGTAAGAAGGGGAGTGTAGATCGAGTTAGTGAGTGAGTGAAGGAGAGAGTGGGTAGGTGAGTGATAGAGAGTGAGTGAGTAAGTGAGAGTGAGTGAGTGGGTGAGTGAGTGAGTGAGAATGAGAGAGTACATGTGATTGATAGTGAGTGTGTGAGTGTGATAGTGAGCGAATGAGTGAGTGAGTGAGTGAGTGAGTGAGTGAGTGAGTGAGTGAGTGAGTGAGTGAGTGAGTGAGTGAGTGAGTGAGTGAGTGAGTGAGTGAGTGAGTGAGTGAGTGAGTGAGTGAGTGAGTGAGTGAGTGAGTGAGTGAGTGAGTGAGTGAGATGCTGTGCGAGTGAGTAATCGTGAATGAGTGGGAGATGGAAACAGTGAGTGGGAAAGCGTGAGATTTTCGTTCGCTCTCTAATAACCATCACTAATTGTTGTGTAATTTCCGTCGGAGAGCGTGAAGAATGTTGTGCTACGGTTTAATTTGCGGAATTTAGACTTAACACATCCGATTTCGGCATAGCATGTGGCATCCTTCCCATATGCCGCCAAGCGAGGAGTCTGTATCAGCTCTGCGCCATGTTTTGTTGCCTACAGAAACGGCTTGAAGTTAGTGGAGAGATCATCTGAGTACTCCACCATGACATCGTGCATGGTGATGGAGATAGAGAGATTAACAGAAGAACTAAGTTGGCTGATAACTGATATATCAACCCTCTCGTTAATACTCACATGCTCTCAAAGCATGCTGCGCAAGATAGACAGGAACATGCTGAGAAATTAATGGGTTGCGTTATTTAAAAACTGAATTGTCCACAGCATTACATTTATATACTTTGGTCTTTATCAAGGCACAAACAAAACATCAAAAGACGACGAATGGAAAAATTATCACAACATCCAAAGAAAATATGGAAATGAGATGCCGGAAGGTCAGAAAGTACATAAAACACGTAAATATATGTGGAAACGAAACGAACAAAAAGATGAGTAAATGACGGAACAAAAAGAATAAAGACGAAGACCACACCAACCCAGTACTAGACATAAGAGTGGTCGGAATTGAGTCCAAAAGGCTTGAGTGTGCCCAATCCAAAAATGAGACGATTTTCTAGAGCATACCTAGATCTATCATCGGTGGTGCAAGATTTGATGGCGGTGACCTGAATATCAAAAGCACCATGATGACCATTGCCGTTGAAGTGTGTGGCCACAGTTGTGGGTGTTCTGTGCTTGATGTCATAAAGATGGTTACAAAAGCGATCGCTCAATCGTAGGCCGGTTTCCCCGATGTACTGTTTGCCGCAGCGTTTACATATGATCACGTAAATGACATTACGTGATTCACATGTAAAGGTCTCATCGATGGAAAAGGTGGCCTTGGAAAATGAAATGGAGCGCATCTGAACTACGTAAGGACATGTATAGCAACGGACACGTGAGCAACGAACAGTGCCAAAATGGTCAGGAAAAGAAGACTTAAGGTAGCTATGAACCAAGATGTCCTTCAGATTTCTATCACGCCTATAAGCCACCAGAGGTAACGATTTGTCGCCTTAGCTAAGGGTTCATTCACCGACATTGTGAACCCTTCTTCCAAGTAGTTGACTATGGTTGGTTTGTCGTCTTAGTTAAGGTTTCATTCACCGACATTGTGAACCCTTCATCCAAGTAGTTGGACTACGGTTGGTTTGTCGTCTTAGCTAAGGTTTCATTCACCGACATTGTGAATCCTTCATCCAAGTAATTGGACTACGGTTGGTTTGTCGTGTTAGCTAAGGTTTCATTCACCGACATTGTGAATCCTTCATCCAAGTAGTTGGACTACGGTTGGTTTGTCGTCTTAGCTAGGTTTCATTCACCGACATTGTGAATCCTTCATCCAAGTAGTTGGACTACCGTTGGTTTGTCGTCCTAGCTAAGGTTTCATTCACCGACATTGTGAACCCCTCATCCAAGTAGTTGGACTACCGTTGGTTTGTCGTCTTAGCTAAGGTTTCATTCACCGACATTGTGAACCCTTAATCCAAGTAGCTGGACTACGGTTGGTTTGTCGTCTTAGCTAGGGTTTCATTCGCTTAACTTGTGAACTCTTCGTCCATGTTTGAGCTTCTACACATTTCTTCGGACCGGGACGAAATGGCTTCCATCTTTATTTATTTTACCTTTCAATATTTACTGGAAGTCACAGAGAGATCACTATTCCCCCCCCCCCCCGACCCATCTACTACTTGAAGTCACAAAGAGACAATTATTTCTCCACCCCCCCCCCCCCCTCATTTGCAACTGGAAGTCACAGAGAGACTACTATTTCTCTCCACCCCCTCTCAACTGCTACTGGAAGTCACAGAGAGACCACAATTTCTCCCCTCCCCTCCCCCCCCTCGCATCTGTTACTGGAATTCACAGAGTTACACTATTTAAAATATATCTGCAATATCTAATCAGATAAAAAAAAATCTGGATGAAACTAGACAAGTTTTGTTATGGTCAGGGGAGGACACAGATGGCGAAATTTCTAAACAGGAACCACGGGCGAAAAATTGCTGAGAGCCATTGTCTTTCTTACATGATATTATTATTATTAGAAATATCAGGGTTCAGATATTCGTTTAACGCTCTTCCCTCATTTTGTGTTATATCATAGTGTCTAAATATTAGGGTTCGGTTCATCTGTTATCGTTCCTTCGCATTGTCTTTCTTCCATTAATAGCGTTTTATTGTTTCATGAAAGATCCTCGTGTCCTGGTATCGACTCAAGGCGCTGCACCAGACTTGCCATGATCAATAGAGAAACAACGAGCAGCAAACAATTACTTGGAATGTTTGGTTAGCTAAGAGTTGAAGTAGTTTAATGTGTGTTAACTTCACCTCTAAAGTCATGTTTTGGTTTTAACCAAATATTATCAAACAGCTACAGTAAAATGTTCGTGTAGTTCGCTTGTTAAAGCTACAGTAAAATGTTCGTGTCTCTTATTTGTCAAAGCTACAGTAAAATGTTCGTGTCACTTATTTGTCATAGCTACAGTAAAATGTTCGTGTCACTTATTTGTCAAAGCTACAGTAAAATGTTCATCTCGCTGGTCTGTTACAGCTACAGTAAAATGTTCATCTCGCTGGTCTGTTACAGCTACAGTAAAATGTTCATCTCGCTGGTCTGCTACAGCTACAGTAAAATGTTCATCTCGCTGGTCTGTTACAGCTACAGTAAAATGTTCGTGTCGCTTGTTTGTCAAAGCTACAGTAAAATGTTCGTGTCACTTATTTGTCAAAGCTACAGTAAAATGTTCATCTCGCTGGTCTGTTACAGCTACAGTAAAATGTTCATTTCGCTGGTCTGTTACAGCTACAGTAAAATGTTCATCTCGCTGGTCTGTTACAGCTATAGTAAAATGTTCATCTCGCTGGTCTGTTACAGCTACAGTAAAATGTTCGTGTCGTTTGTTTGTCAAAGCTACAGTAAAATGTTCATCTCGCTGGTCTGTTACAGCTATAGTAAAATGTTCATCTCGCTGGTCTGTTACAGCTACAGTAAAATGTTCGTGTCGTTTGTTTGTCAAAGCTACAGTAAACAGTTCATCTCGCTAGTATGTTAGCTACAGTAAACAGTTCATCTCGCTAGTTTGTTACAGCTGCATTACAATCGACGTTTCAGTTGATTTTATAATCAAAATAAATAGACTAGATAAACAAACTAAATATATAATTTAAACTGTATCATAAAATCATAACAATACAACTGTAGTAGTAAATCTTTTGGCTAAACCTTCTTCTTCTGTGATGACTAGTTAAGCATCCAGTCCAGCATTAGTCATGTATACAGCGGTTTCTTTAAGGTCATCTTAGATTCCTACAACTTGTTTTGCAGAGAAGTTGCTGTGGGTCAGACTGTCGTTCTGTGAACATCGAAACTAGGATTTTTGGGGAAAATAAAGTCGGTTGGTGTTATTTTGACCATATCATTCCTAGGATGATGGTCCACGAAAATTTTTTTTGCATAACGCCGTATTTCCAATACACTGAAATGATATGAAAAGAAGATTGCCGCACTTTATTTTCTTTTCTTAATGTGTTCGCTACTCGATGTCTATACCGTCAGACAAGTCTTATGAATGAACTCCGCTGTTGTCTGAAGCGTGTTTCTGGTTCCATATATCTTTACTTGCAGGGCAGCGCCAAAATGCACTTGCAAAGAGAAAGGGTTCAGTACCCAATGGACTCAGGAGCTAGTGGGACAAGGTCGCTCAGCTCGAGAACGCCTTGCTTTCAAACGCGCGGTGTGAGACTCGAACTTGGGCGAGGTGTTCACGATGTCAGTGAATGACACCTCGGCTAAGAAGGCGAAAGAGCCAGGACCCAACTCTTCTGTCGAGTTCTTCCTCATACGGAACCAGGCTAACGGATGAGAAACGGTTCAGTACCCGATGGGCACAGGCACAGTACGTCCAATTACACGAAGCAAGTTCAAAGACGGTGGAGCACCTCGTGCGAGATAGACGTGAACGAGCATCGCCTCGGCGAAGAGTCACCACACACCGGCGTGCATGGCAACAGATAGGCAGGTTGTCAAGGGAAGCTAGGGAAGCCTACTACCAGAATTAAAGGCACGACGAAATTGGATGCACTGGACCTCGGAAGTTCAGACCACAGAGTAGCCAACCGAAGTGCAAATAACACAGTTCTACTGTGGAACCTGCAGCACAACGTACTCCACGTTCCCTGGCGGAAATCACACGATATATTCGCTGTGGTTATATGAGACCAAACGCAGAAGAAGAAGAAGGACAGCGCGATTGGGCCAGCACTTGTCTCTCAATTGTTCATACTGGGGACAGTTCTAAAGAATGTGCTCAGAGGTCTGTTCATCTCTTCTACAAGTGCATAGTAATGTGGCACATATTCACATACTGTGCATGTGTTTATTCAGACTGTTGTGTCCTGTGCTCAGGTGAAGTTTGGTTACCTGTACCTGCCGATTTAGATAGTGATAGTCATCTTTTGTCATGATATGTTCACTTCTGATGTCATGATATGTTCACTTTTGATGTCATGATATGTTCACTTCTGATGGCTTGTACTGCTCTCTTCTTTTCTTGATATGTGATTTCAATGTCTTCCTGCATACACTCTCCTCCCGCTTTGGTAAATTCTTCAGCCACCTCATTTCCTGGGACACCACAGTGTAATAGTACCCACTGATGTACAGTTTCTGGGACACCACAGTGTCATGGTACCCACTGCTGTACAGTTCCTGGGACACCACATTCTGATGGTACCCACTGAAGTACAGTTCCTGGGACACCACAGTGGTATGGTACCCACTGCTGTACAGTTCCTGGGACACCACATTCTGATGGTACCCACTGATGTACAGTTCCTGGGACACCATATTCTGATGGTACCCACTGATGTACAGTTCCTGGGACACCACAGTCTGATGGTATCCACTGAAGTACAGTTCCTGGGACACCACAGTCTGATGGTACCCACTGATGTACAGTTCCTGGGACACCACAGTCTGATGGTACCCACTGATGTACAGTTCCTGGGACACCACAGTCTGATGGTACCCACTGATGTACAGTTCCTGGGACACGACAGTCTGATGGTACTCACTGAAGTACAGTTCCTGGGACACCACAGTGCCATGGTACCCACTGAAGTACAGTTCTCGATTAGCTACTTCTCGCACTTTGTGTAATACTATTGAAGTATTTCACACAATATTAAGATAAATACCGGAATCTCCCTGGTGTTGTGGTTAAGTCGTTTGAAGTTTGTTCAAGAGGTCATGGGTTCTAACCCTGCTCTGTTTATAAAGTTGATTTTTTCGGAGATACATGGGAACTACCGCTTGAAGCTACGAAGTCACGTGCACTATTAGCGATAATCTCGTCAGGCGGCGTGTCGCTTCCTTGAGAGAGACGGGGTACATATTGAGTAACACAAGTACTAAGAAACCAATCCTCTACGAATTTTCAACCTCTCAACATAACAAATGAAATCTGTAAGATCCTTTAAGAAACAATTTAGAAATATTTCATTTTAAACACACACAAACGTGTTTATTGACAACAACACTATAACAAATAATAACCTCAGAAAGTTATGAAACATGTTATGACTAATATTAATTTGTTTACATTGGATTGATTCAAATAATTATCTCTCGTGAGATACGTAGGATCAACTGTTAGTTTAACTGACATATAAACAACCGCCATTGTGAAACAGTAATCGAAGTAGTCAGTAATCGTTCTAGTCAGTAATCGTACTGTTTTGACAGTTTCGGTTCCATTCTACATGGTAATAAATGATGTGCAGTATTTCACACCTTATCATGTGACTATTATCATGTGACTATTATCATGTGACTATTATCATGTAACTATCTGCGCAAGATGCGTTGACTTTATCATTTAAAATCTTTCGAAACTTGACGAGTCACTTCCTCTTCTTTTTCTACGTTCCTTTGCAAACTCTTGCAGGTTAGCAGGATGTAATCCAGAGAACGGAATCAGTTGTGTCATGGTTTAAAGGGGGGAGGTGGGTCTAGCGTATGTGTTGAAGACATTTTCCAATTTCCACTCATTTTCAATGCAGTCATACAATCACATTACGTCCTGCTAGCACTTGATGGTATCAATACAGTCATACAATCACATGACCTCCTGCTAGCACTTGATGGTATCAATACAGTCATACAATCACATGATGCCCTGCTAGCACTTGATGGTATCAATACAGTCATACAATTACATGACCTCCTGCTAACACTTGATGGTATCAATACAGTCATACAATCACATTACGTCCTGCTAGCACTTGATGATATCAATACAGTCATACAATCACATGACCTCCTGCTATACAAGACAATGCTACAATTTGTACTTCTTCTTACAAGATATTGCTACAATTTGTACCTCTTCTTCTGTGTTTGTTTCTCAACTCCTGTAAATTATTAGGATTTGGTCCTGGGAATTAAATGTGTACTGTCATTGTTTCCAGCTTTGCTGCAATATCTGCTTTTTAGGCCTAACACATCTTCAGATTGGCGTCTGTGTCACTTTGACCCAATATTGGATGGGACAGCAAACATCCCTACTTAGTTGCCTCTTACGACATAAACAGTGCTTCTCTTAGTGCTATCCATTCGGACCTTGGCAACACAAGGGCGCTTATCATTATCTTATGAAGGCTTGCATGTCAAAATGTCATTTCTGTGTGTTAATGCAAAATTCACTTTTAATCAGTTTTTGGCTTATGTTGATTTACCTTCTTCTTCTTCTTCTGTGTTCATTCTAAAACTCCTGCAGATTAGCAGGATGTAGTCCGGAGAACGGAATGCGTTGTGTCATGGTTTACAGCATTGCTGCGATATCTGCGCCTTTCGGCCTGACACATCCGACCAGCATTCATTGAGTTACCAAATGATACTATTTTATGTTGGTTTACAAAAAGATATTATTTTATGTGATTTTGTCCTCCTGAGTATATGACTTTAAATGTATCTGATTGTATCTCTCCTGCCCCAGTCCATCTCATTTCACTCATTCCTAAGATATTTACGTTCCTTCTTTCCATTTCTTGCTTGATGTTGTCTAATGTATCACACTGCTGTCTAATGTATCACACTGCTGTCTAATGTATCACACTGCGCTAACGATCTCACGTTCCATGTTGCATATATATAATTTACATATGGGTGCGAGTCTTGGACAATAAACACACTGGAAAGTGGGAAATTAGAGGCAACAGAGATGTGGTTCTACAGAAGAATGCTGAGAATACCATGGACTGCCAGAAAAACTAATGTAGAGGTGTTGAGAGAGTCAAATGTGAAACGGACCTTAATCAACAATATAAGAAAAAGGCAATCTTCTTTTTTTTTGGCCACTTCATGAGACAGTCAGGTTTAGAGAACATAATCACAACAGGCAAGATTGAAGGCACCAGAGACAGAGGGCGACAACGTGAGAAAATATTAGACAGTTTGACAACCTGACACGGCAAAGAAACAACAACGACTTTGATACATAATACTGTGGACAGAGAGCTGAGGGGGAGCCATGACCGCCTACGCCAGCCGGCATGGCACCTGATGATGATTATTATTTTATCTTGATTACCAAAGAATATTATTTTTTGTCTATTTACCAAATGATATATTAGAGTTCTCACTTTAGTGCAAGAAAAATTTCCATTAAATGGATATGTTATTAAAGAAGAAGTATATAGATCACCAGAAGTAAAAGAGAGCTAGAGAAATGAGCAGCATAGGGAGGAAGAGAGAGTGACAAGAAGAGGATAAGAGCAGAATGCAAGAAGATAACTGTAAAGAGCCAGGTAAAAAACAAGACCAAAGAATCTCTGTCGAAGATGTTAATCAAGGAAAGCACCTACTAGAATGGAAAGCTTATCTAGAGCATCTCATAAGTCAAGAAGGATCATTCCTATTTCTAGTGGAAGCTTATACGTGAGTAGAAGAGTAAAGAAATAGACATGTTATTACAAAATGTACAGGGTGTTCACAAGTGTCGATGTGCACTCATTCCCATTGCTGTGACAGAACATCTCATGTATTGTGTGTATTTAGTGCGGTTCTATGTGACGCTACATATTTTATGAAAACCCATTTTTGCTTCTCAAACTCCCGCTAAATCTCTCTCTCTTGTAGCAGGACAATGATCCTACTAGATTTCCAGCAGGAAGTAGTCCAGAGAATGGAAATGCGTTTTGTTGCCGTTTTATTCACACCAATAGCCTGAGACATCCAACTTTGGCGGCTCAATTCACATCTCACAGTGAGCATGCATAAAATTCTCTATACATAGCTATCGATCTCACACCAAAAAAACATAACATAATATAAACATAACCTACAATTTTCTATACATATCTATCGATCTCACACCAAAAAAACATAACATAATGATGAACATAGAAGTTACTTTCCTAGAACAGCCTATAAACTATGAAAAACTTGAATAATTCGTTTCACAAAATGGACATTAAGTTCGATTACGCCGCCGAAGACGGATGTGTCAGGCCATTGGCACAAATAAAACGGCGACACAACGCATTTCCATTCTCTGGACTACATTCTGCTGGAAATGTAGTAGGACAATGGTCCTGCTACAAGGGAGATCCAGTGGGAGTTTGAGAATGAACGCTGAAGAAGAAGAAGAAGAAAAAGTTCGATTACATTGAAGTACAGCGTGTACTAGGAATTTTAACTTCTGCCGGTCATACTTCGATTTCTTTATAAAACACTGGAACATCGGCCATATTTTGTTTGCAATTAAGTTCACCGTAGCAGACTTTGTCTGTGCAAACAATCACGGCTTTTCATGACAAACTGTAACAATCCGCAATTTTTGTTACATTCCAGATTTTTTTTGGTGCTAGGAAATGTTAGAAAGGTGGAATTACAAAACGAGTAGAAATTGCAAGACAATAAAACTGGAATCTTTGCCATAAAGATCTGCTGGAATATTTGTACGGGATCAAATACGTATTGTATGGACCTAGAAATCCGTCGTATGAATATCGTGTTTTACAAATCCTGATTCTTTTTTTTAAAGAAGGGTTTCATTAATTTGTTTACTTTTTCAATATTTTTTTTAATTTATATTTTTAATGTTAGAACAATTATGAGTGTACTCCACAATTTTTTATAGAATTTATTTTAATTTTTCAACTCGGGATGTGTTATTCCTAAAATAAAGTAACCCATAGCTTTTATTAATGCCGTAGGGGTGTGAGAAGTTAGCCATTTCACATTTCAGAGGTTCTGCAAATGAGGGTGGTAGCCATCTCCTCTCCCTCGCAGTCTTTACTTCCCGGATTAACCCGGTACCCATTTAAGGCTTGGTCGACCCGGGAGCCGTTGCGATCTGAAAAACATTTCCGCCTCAACTGGGGAATGAACCCAGGACCACTCATATGCGAGGCCAGTGCGCTAACCACTGCGCTACGTGGCTCCATAAAAAATCTTCATAAAATACCGCCTTCTAAATAATGCATACACAGTAATAGGGTCGACATAAGCAGTGAACCGTCACATTACAGTGGATCGCCGTTCGTTTTTTTTCTCCTTTGCAAAACTCTCTTATATTTAGGATTTCAGAAAAATTATTGCACTAAAATTGTTCGTTCAAGTCGCGGGTCTCTCAGTCTTCTTGCTCTTCCGCGATTATTCTCGAACTTCTTAAAATTATCAGGATGTTGTCCGGAGAACGGATTGCGTTGTGTCACTGTTTACAGCAATGCTGTGATATATGCGCATTTTGACCAGACACATCCTACTTAAGCATAGATTCTGGGTAAATTTGATCCTATAAGGAATGGGTCAGCCAACTCCAACCTATAACCTCTTTAGTGATCTCCTATGACATGCATGTAAGTTCAACATTAATGCCATTCTTGCTCCCCTTTCAGACCTCGGCACCAAAATGTCACACATCAGCTTAAATCTTTATAACAGGATTTAGCGATCGACCACAGCCGCAGATACTTCTTTAGTTAGGAGTTGAGAGAAAGAAAGGGGACTGGGGATTTTACCTAAGTAAATGGTTAATTTTATGTTTTAATTTGGTTAGTGGTGAATTATATGGGGAAAAATGTGCTTTTCTTGAGTCTGTCCATAAATTATGTGGGAGAAATGTGCTTTTCTTGAGTCTGTACATAAATTATGTGGGAGAAATGTGCTTTTCTTGAGTCTGTACATAAATTATGTAGGAGAAATGTGCTTTTCTTGGGTCTGTCCATAAATTATGTGGGAGAAATGTGCTTTTCTTGAGTCTGTCCATAAATTATGTGGGGAAAATGTGTTTTTCTTGGGTCTGTCCATAAATTATGTAGGAAAAATGTGTTTTTCTTGGGGCTGTCCATAAATTATGTGGGAGAAATGTGCCTTTCTTGAGTCTGTACATAAATTATGTGGGAGAAATGTGCTTTTCTTGAGTCTGTACATAAATTATGTAGGAGAAATGTGCTTTTCTTGGGTCTGTCCATAAATTATGTGGGAGAAATGTGCTTTTCTTGAGTCTGTCCATAAATTATGTGGGGAAAATGTGTTTTTCTTGGGTCTGTCCATAAATTATGTAGGAAAAATGTGTTTTTCTTGGGGCTGTCCATAAATTATGTGGGAGAAATGTGCTTTTCTTGAGTCTGTCCATAAATTATGTGGGAGAAATGTGCTTTTCATGAGTCTGTCCATAAATTATGTGGGAGAAATGTGCTTTTCTTGAGTCTGACCATAAATTATGTGGGAGAAATGTGCTTTTCTTGGGTCTGTCCATAAATTATGTGGGAGAAATGTGCTTTTCTTGAGTCTGTCCATAAATTATGTAGGAAAAATGTGTTTTTCTTGGGGCTGTCCATAAATTGCGTTAAGAATTAGGGAGTACGAGGTCTGAAAAAGTGGGATAGTTGTTGACAGTTGGCAGGGGGGTGTTGGCCAAACGTTGTTGTCAACGAAACAATTGTTATACACAAATTAAATTGTGTGTATTTGAAAATTAGAATTCTTAATATCTGAAAATAATTCTGCCGTTTATTCCCACTTTTTCAGTTAAAAAAACATTTTTTAGGTAAATGGTAAAATAATTTTTTGCATAATTAGGCAGGGATGGGGGTCTCTAAATTTTTGAAAGTCTATTGACAAGTGGGAAATCAAAGAAGTCAAAAATTTCAAAAACTAATTGTTGGCTTCATTTATACACATCCTCTTTGTAATTTCATATATTTCTAAACTGTAACTTTGTCGTATGTAATTTATGTTGAAAATATGATTCATATTTTCAACACCTGTAACGAGGTGACCACATCATTGATGGATCAAGGTAAGATATTTAGGTTTAACTTTGGCCGAATTGAATGCTTTGAAGTTCGGATTTTAATAATCCCCAGACGCTATGAAATCAGAGATCAAAGAGAACAAAAGCGACATCTGAGATATTTAGAAGGTAATCTCAATCAAAGATTAACTCCATAGTGTCTCGGGAGTTGCTGAAACGTTGCAAGTCCTGCTTGCTGGATGATTGAATTGAATATTATTTCAAACAGATTAGAGAAATGGATATAATATTAACAATTTTTTACACGAAAGTACCGGATTTTATCCGGATTTTTGTTTCACTGAAACAAAACATATACATTTTATATAAATATCCATATTCCTTTTTGTGTTTTATGATTTAGTTTGGTTTTTTTCCCTTATTTTTAACCCATTAATTTTAATCAATAAAATATAAAATTATATTCTTGGAGTCGGTACTTCTTTATTGTGATTATGGGAGGAGGGGTTTACTCTCATATGCACAACTTTTTGATACTTCCTCGTGGTTCAAAAACCAATAGTTAACATTGTAATGATGATACCATTAGATATGTTAGTAACGCCTAGTAATTCAACAACAGCTTAACTCATGAATGCATGATAAGCTTCCATTTATTATTATTATTATTATTATTATTAATATTATTATTATTATTATTATTACTATTATTATTATTATTATTATCACTATTATTATTATTGTGTTCCTACAGGGTCATTGATACATCTTCTTTAAAAACAAAAAGGGAGTATATTTAAAAATGAAACAAATAATTGTTTCGTGGTCTTCGTTGGAAATTCCTTCATTCTTGAGAGATTTTGTATGACCTTTTGAGAGGGTGGGACAGGCACTAAGTGGAAGTGGTGGGGAAGGGGTACCCGCTTTTGCAATGTTTTTATTACTAAATGTCATGTTCATATTTCCTTTGGGGGGGGGGGTGTCTTTGTTGTTTTTTTTAATTCTCAAACTTCCACTGGGTCTCTGGTATAGCAGAGCAGTGGTCCGACTAAATCTCCCTTATAGCAGGACAATTGTTCGACTAAATCTCTCTTAAAGCAGGACATTGGTCCAACTCGATATAACAGGACAATTGTTCGACTAAATCTCTCTTAAAGCAGGACATTGGTCCAACTCGATATAACAGGACAATTGTTCGACTAAATATCTCTTATAACAGGACAGTGGTCCGACTCGATATAGCAGGACAGTGGTCCGACTAGATTTCTCTTATAGTAGCAGGACAATGGTCCGACTCGATATAACAGGACAATTGATCGAATAAATCTCTCTTATAGCAGGGAAATGATCCGACTAGCTGCCTGTTATAGCAGAGCAGTCCGACTAGGATGTAGTCCAGTGAGCGGAAATGTGTTGCGTCACCGTTTTATGTCACCACTGGCCTAGCACAGAAAACTTCGGCCTTGGTAGCTAATACGTTACGTGATTTTACTATTTCCATTGAACGATGGATATTTATAACCATATCGCTAGTAGAGCCAGCAGTACGAGATAACTAGTTCACGTACTAACATTCTGGTCACAAGCTCAAATCCAACAACACTGAATGTTTGACCATTTTACCGCTGTACTGCGTCGCTATCGATATACTGACAAACGCCCACAACGGGGAGGGGTTGAACTCCCACACCACCCAACCCCATTCTCCCCCCCCCCCGTTCCAGTGTTTTTTCATCACACGTTATTTTCCCAATGCTTTTCAGATCCCAGCGGGACCGGGTCGATCCAGGTTTAATTGGGTACTGGATTAATCAGGGAAGTAAGGACTGTGAGAGATAGGAGATGGCTGCCGCCCTCAGATAGTAGAACTTCTGAAATGTGAGATCGCTAACATCTCACACCCCTATGTCATTAATAAATGCAATTGGTTTACTTTACTCTTTTTTTACTATAAAAATGGGTACAAGAACACATTGAAAAAAGCGGTATGTGAAATACTACCATATATATATATATTCTTGTGTTTTATACTTTCTATATTTAGACCGTGTCAAAATGGTCTGCCCTGTTTTTACACACACGGTGTCAATCTGTTTCAGCGGACGTGAAGTTGAACGACATACTGTAGCTATTATGGACACTCACAGTGCTAAGAAATAAGCCAACCTGGCATTGTAAACAAAAGTCTTGTCTACCTAGGCTTAAAAAGTCTGTTTATGGCGAAATACGCAGAAGTTGGCAATGTAACTCAACGGGTACATAGACGCTAACAGCAACGCTGTGTGGACAGCATAGGGTACAAGATAGACATATAGTACGCTCTGGCCATCCACTGCATCTGATTTTCTCCCAGTTGTCTCGACTTTGTCTTGCCACTGGACCAAGATAAAACTCAGGAGAGAGTGTGTGGTTGACGATTAGCACAACTCTTCCACACTGTAAACTAACTTCAGTGCGTCATTTCTAAACAAAATTATTTACTTGTCCTTCCTTCTTAAAATTTACGTAGGCTCTTCGGAGACAATCGCTCAGAATAGAACAGGAGCACTAGCGGCGGAAAAGACCAGGCAATATACTGCAAGACAGAAGCGGGCACGTAGAAAAGAAAAAACATCTCAACGTCCCATAGAAACCCTCTTCAGTTGTCAATTCTGTAGAAGATCTTTTTCTGCGCGCATTGGACTTTTTAGTCATTTTAAATCCACTATTAACTTTATTATTTTTTATTACTTATTGTTATTATTATTATTATGCTTTAGTTTTTTGTCATCGTCGACTACGACAGACGAACATCATTATCATTTAGATCCATTAGTTCTGTATACTTTCTATATACAGATATAAAATAGTTATGTATGCATTCTGTATATCGATTTATGAGTTGTGTATACGTTTCATATATAGATCCATGTTATTTTTAGATTGAAAATAGATCCATGATTTTTGTATGCGTATATAAAGTTCTACGAGCTGAGTTCAAAAGAGTTAAAGACGCTTAGAGATTTGAACTCATTGTACTACCGTTTCCGTATATGAATTTCGCCACTCTCAACAAAGCGGCACGCCAATGAAGAAAGAAAATGTACCCTATCAGAAACTAGTATCTCCGCCATCATTACATCTTATACTTATCCGCCTCCGTCTTACCATCTCTACTACGAATCTTACAAAATTATTCCTTTTTTAACATTATTTGTCGCGCCTCTCTCATTCCTCCTTAAAAATAAACCTCAAAAAATCAAATAACCTTCCTCTTGGGACAACATGGGAGACAACACGAATAACCTTTGAAATTTGTATGAGAAGTTCATGAGAGTAATTGTTGCATCAGTTGATTTACCTCCTCTTGGCTTCCGCGTTTATTATAGAATATTCTTTACCCCGAGATCACGTGACATTCAATTTACTCCGTGTAGAAACTGCCAATATGGCCATGGATCTCTGCTCTTACATGCTACATTTCACAAATTATAATATAGTTCACAACGTCTGCAGCAATTGTTTCTTCTCCCCCTCTGTTACAGACCGAACTATAATATGAAATTGCCTTCGCGTCTATAGAAATAGAGGTCCGTTTATGCGACTTCTATGTTGACCATGAGTTACATCAACAGTTTATTTTCGTAAAACAC
The DNA here is from genome assembly GCA_034231615.1 of Meghimatium bilineatum. Taxonomy (NCBI): domain Eukaryota; kingdom Metazoa; phylum Mollusca; class Gastropoda; order Stylommatophora; family Philomycidae; genus Meghimatium; species Meghimatium bilineatum. Next base: position 9,432,460 of record CM067312.1, read on the forward strand.
AGGGTCGGTCAGCTTGGCAATAAACACAAAGACTTTCAAAATATGGGGTACCATCATCATCATCATTATTAAGTGTTGTACCGAATAACGTTATCGATCATATCTCTCCGACATCGATCTCCCATATATGTCATCATCTCTGTTGGTGTCGTCAATCGAAGTCATTTAGTCAAACTGTTCAATATCTTTTATTTAGGTCTTCCCCTTGATCTTTTCCCTTCTTTCTTTCCTGTTGTCATTATATTCTCAATGTCTCCTATTCTCAGTATGTGACCAATAAATGCTGACCGTCTTTTTCTTATATTGTCAGTAATACATCTTTTCACATGCATCCTTCTAAGACATGCTTCATTCGTAATCTTTGTTGTCCAAGGAATGCGTAACATTCTTCGAATAAACCACATTTCTGCTGGCTATAATGATTTTTGTAATGTCTTATTTATTGTCCATGCTTCACTCACATAGAGTAGCACCGGTTCAATATTAGGTACGGGAATTGCTAAATACAGATAACGGTATACACGACAGTTTCACTGTTTCAATCTTCTATCTATTCGCTAAACTCTGTGTTGCCTTTCAGCGTCAGTTGTTGAAGAGTTTTCTGGAGACGGCCATCTTGTGTAACTTTGGTATTTGTCTTCAGAAAACCCTCCATTTTACTACGAGCACTTTGAGCTCTCACTGTCGGATTGCTAATCCTGTCGCAATGTTGTATCAGGAAAACCTCAGCTGACTACGCTGTTATCTCTAATTAGCATATTCATTAATGAGGCTACTTATTCCAGATGAAGAATCCTGAAACATTGAACTCACTTCTTTTGCGACGATAAAGAAATAACACAACCGTCATCTCGCGCCATTTTACCGGAAGTTTCAATGTTATGGTTGCAAAATTATTAAAATACAAGACAGACAGTGAATAAACTAAAAATACAAGACAAACAGTGAACAAACTAAAAATAAAGACACTATCTAAAATTCATCAAACAGTAGACATTTAACAGCAGAGATATTCAGTTTCAATGACGAATGTATATATAAGTGTTGTCATAGAGATGTACATTAAAAACATACAGGGAATGATAACGAAATAATATGACTGCGTTTGAAAACAACATGAACGACAACACTACACAGACCCCAACACCTAAATCTAAATAAATGTATGATCTTTGTTAAGGCCACATTTCTTTTGTACCAAAGCGCATTATATAGCGATTTGCAAGCTCGTAACTACTTCCATCGTCAACTGTGCGGGATTTTATCACAGTACCCTGAATGTCGCCGGGACCACGATGAACAGCGTCATTGAAATGTATAGTAACAGGTGTAGGTGATCTGTAGGTAACAACATGAAGTTGTTGGCAGAAAGAACACTTGGTTTTTTTGCCAGTTTCACCTATATATGTCATGTCACGGTGTTTACAAATGATAACGTAAATGACTTTACGGGATACACATGTAAAGTGAATATGTACAGTGCAATCACCTTAGGAAATGGCACCGAGCTTATCTGCACTGCATATGCTACAACGCCGGCGTCCGCAACGAACTGTGCCAAAATGGTCCTACATTTTTCTTGCAGTAAAATCTTGTACTACTGACGACAGAGCTAGGTATTCCCTTGAAATCCTATATACTGGCAGTTTGGTACTTTTAATCAAGTTGGTCAGTTTTAAACCCAATTTTGTAAGGATAAATTTAATGTTCAGACATATAAATTTAAAAATGGGTTGGGCATAAATAGAACATAAGAAATTTCTAATGACATAAGAAATATAGCATTATACTTAGCACTACTTGGTTTGGGAGGGGGTGAATATAACATCTTACTTAGCACTACTTTTAGGGGGGGGGGGGTAGAAATAGAACATTATGCTTAGAATTACTTGGGAGGTACAAATGAAAATTATACTTAGCTCTACATGAGGAATAGAACATTATACTTAGCTCTACATGAGAAATATAACATTATACTTAGCTCTACATGAGAAATAGAGCATTATACTTAGCACTACATGTAGGGAACAGAACATTATACTTAGAACTACATGGGGGCGGGAATAGAACATATTTTATTTTTAGATCTACAAAAGTAGTTTTAAAACGTGGAACTACTTTCTACCTTTCCCCCCCCCCCCATTTTCTCTTTTTGCAATTTTTTTTTCTAAAAACTATCACCAAAAACTCACTAAACAAAAGAACTGGCAACATGTTTTTTAGGGATCACTCTCTCATCTCATCTACGGCCCCGGTCATGTTGTATGTTGGTATAAAATGTTTAATTGATTTCCTCGTCATTTATACAGTCCCGTGGACTCATCCTTTTCATCCTTCAATAGTAACGCTATTTGACATTCTCGTGTTTTTATTGGTCACTTAGTGTCACGACCAATCGCCGAAATAAGACCTAACAACAGATTCAAAACAAAACAGAATCAGCCTTCCTACGTGGGTTTTTTAATTGCTGCCATGATTTTTGCTGGTCACTATTTACATGTTTCGTGTCGCCCGATGTCTCCTGCCAACATCGATCATCAAAATGTAGGAAAATAATCGAGAGTATGACCCACAGTGTTTGATTGAATTCTGTTGGTAGGTCCTCTATTGGAGAAGGTCATGTTTTGTATCGGCAGCCATAACAGAACCGACCACAGCATATTAATCCTATGTTTCTTAGTTTTGTTTGGCGAAAGTCATGATGTGTGTCAGTGAAGAATCGTTGGGGTTTTTTTTCACGTATAAGAACGTTAAATTCACTCCCGTATATCGTGTATTGTTGAATCATATATTAAATAGACACCCGTATACCGTGTATTGTTAAATAATATGTTAAATTCCCTCCCGTATATCGTGTTTTGTTTAATAACATATTAAATTCACTCCCGTATATCGTGTATTGTTAAATGATATATTAAATTCACTCCCGTATATCGTGATTTGTGATTAGCAGAGGACTTTGTGATTAGCACAGGAGTAAAGCAGGGATGTGTATTATCCCCACTACTTTTTATTACATACATGGACCATATAAACAAAACAGCAAATTCTAATGAAGCAAATGAACTGCTTTTTGCAGATGACCAGGTTTTATTCCACAACAGCATTAAAAACCTGCAAGACCACCTAAGCATAATAGATACAGCAGGCAAGCAATTTGGAATGAAAATCAACATGGACAAAACAGAAGTAATGAATATTGCAAGAGAAAAGGAGAACATCAACATACAGATAAATAATAAACAACTAAAACAAGTAGATGAATTCAAATATCTCGGTAGCACATTGAGATATGACAACAAACAAGAAGCAGAAATAAACGCAAGATGTAATAAGGCCTGTCAGATCATTGGTCAATTAACACCTTTACTAAGAAACAAAGATATTACACTAGAAACAAAGAAAGCGCTTTTCAACACCATTTTCTTACCAACATTGTGTTATCAGTGTCAAACTTGGACATTAGATTCTAGAACAATACATAAGATTAACACCACTGAAATGAAATGTGTGAGACGTATGATTGGAGTTAGCTTGAGAGACAAAATCAGCAATGAAGCACTAAGGAAACAATTAGGGATCAAGCCAACAATAGAATACATACAGAAACAACAAGTTAAATGGTACGGCCACATAACCAGACAGAAAGAGCAAAGTATTATCCAAAAAACACTTAACAAACGATACGAAAACAGGAGACCTATTGGACGCCCTCGTAAAAGGTGGATAGATAGTGTATTAGAGACAATCTGAAATATAACAGCAGAGGAGGCAAATAGAAGGGCAAAAGACCGTACACTCACTCTCCCCTCAACACCGAAAGGTACATGAGGACAGAAAGAAGAAGAAGAAGAAGTATATCGTGTATTATTGAATAATATATTAAATGACTCATGTGATATATTCTTGTCAGAACATGATTATCCTTACACTCCGCGATTCTGGGCGAGTTGAAATGCCGCAGCTAGAGATATTTCCAATCTGATATATCATTGCACACTCGTCGTCTTGCTCGCCCCCTTCCCCTGTTGCCGTTAACTTTGTCTTCATCTATAAATCTTTCCACGCTGTTATATCTCTTTATATCACCCAAAAAACACACATATTTCTTGTTATGATGTTGTTACGGAGCCAATCTTCTTCGACGTCTATTGATCTTATGTTAAATTGATTCCCATATATAGAATATATATATTGCCCACTGAAATACTACAATGGATAATCACACACAGAGAATAAAGAACATAAAACTAGCATGGTTCGGACATGTATGAAGGATCGATTCCTTGTCAGAAACAATACTGCAGGGAACTGTCGAGGGTGGAAGAAGCAGAAGAGGACAATAAAGGCATAGATAGACAACATCAAGGAATGGACATGGCAAGATATTTCCACACTCATCCGCATCGCTGAGGATAGAATTCGCTGGAGGACTCTGTGTGCTGAGGCATCCAATGTGGTACCCCTACGACCCTGAAAGGTTGCGGGTTTATTGATTGATTGATAGTGTATTGTTGAAAAATATGTCTCCTTTATATCCTGTATTGTTTAATTATTTATGTATTATTACGTTAAATTGGCTCCCTCATGTTCTGTATTGTTGAACTATTTATGTATTAAACGTTAAATTGATCCCGTTATATCGTGTTACATTTGTTACGTATTAATAAGTTAAATTGATTCCCTTATGGCTTATATTATTGAGTACTTTACATATTACAGTAGAATTAAAATAAATTGAAGTTTTCTGCCAAATTATCATGGCATATCTCTAATACTTTCACTGTATGGTTCAGATCCTCTCTCGGGATCTGAGGACTTTAAAAACAAAATTGCAGAAGCGATCATTCAAGATGGCCGCATTTACAGGGAATAGAGAAAGGAAATATAACGTACAAAATGTTACTTGTAACGTGCTTTCTTGAATGTACAAATATTATCAAAATAATGGAGATATGAAACGAGAAAATATTGCGACATTTAGAAATGTGTATTCAGCAAAATAAAACATTAAGTGTAACGAAAACATGAAATTGTTGAAATACAACATGAATGTTCCTATTTCATCATCTGTTTTTTTAAAATTACTTTTCAGATTGATAACAACTAATGTTGCAAACTTGTATAAGCAACTTTTAGTGCAGTGCAACTACTAATATCTTTTATATATATATATATATATATATGTATATATATATTATTCTACTTATTTTGTATAGGATGAACATTTTAGCTGTGAGTAGGTAGTTATTGAGAGCATGGGGCCATTATGAAAATAAGTACATATCAACCTCAGTTGAGTAATCGAGGTGATACCAGTTCAAGTATACAGTTTGATGTGCCAAAATCGTGGTTGTGTTTAGTTGGTTTATTTTTTTTTATACATGTTTGCTCACCGAAAGAGCAGAAAGAAACATGCTCGCTCACCGAAAGGGTGGAAGGATACATGTTTGCTCACCGAGGGGGCGGAAGGATACATGTTTGCTCACCGAGGGGGCGGAAGGATACATGTTTGCTCACCGAGGGGGCGGAAGGATACATGTTTGCTCACCGAGGGGGCGGAAGGATACATGTTTGCTCACCGAGGGGGCGGAAGGATACATGTTCACCTAAAGAGGTTAAGGATACATGTTTGTTCACCTAAAGAGCGGAAGGATACATGTTTGCTCACCGAAAGGACAAAAGGCAGTACAGTATTTACGTATAAGCTAAACAAGCTATAGATTAGGGCCCCCATTTTCCTGGGGTCCCAAAAAATCGTATTTGACACTGACATATTATATCTGGACTCATAAAGGGCTCCATATCTCAAATAGCTTATGGCCTTATCAAGTCTAAATCCGGCGCTGGCAAAAGGATACACGTTTGCTCTCCGAAAGGGCGGAAGGATACATGTTTGCTCACGAAAGGGCGGAAGCATACATGTTTGCTCACCGAAAGGGCGGAATGTAAGTGCGGCTGTATCATGTCCTGCCAGTGCGTAGCATATCATTATCATCAAACCCAAAACCCTTCAGGGCCAAACGGTTGCCACTCTGGAAACATCAACACAAAAAATTGGAATTCTTGGAATCGCATGTGAAAAATGGCCAAGGGGACTCCAAGTATATAAATAGCAATCAACCGAACGCTCAACAATAATAAAAATACGTAACAAAGGGGTATTAATTAATTCTGTTAGAACTCTTCTATACCGCTAGCGGTCTTATTTCACACAAATCAAGATCAATGGAAATAGTTTTTCTATCGGGAGATTTACAAATTATTTTGCGAGGAACAGTCAGTGGTGAAAGGAGAAGAGACGGTCAGAGAAAATCGTGGATTGATAACATAAAGGAATGGTCTGGCCATGATTTTTATACACTCTTCCGAATGGTTGAGCATAGAGATGTTTTGATGGTATTTTGTGCTGATGTCTCCAGTGTGGCATCCCTACCACCGTAACGTGTTATAGTCTCCAGTGTGGTACCCCTACCACCCTAACGGGTTATAGTCTCCAGTGTGGCATCCCTACCACCGTAACGTGTTATAGTCTCCAGTGTGGTACCCCTACCACCCTAACGGGTTATAGTCTCCAGTGTGGTACCCCTACCACCCTAACGGGTTATAGTCTCCAGTATGGTACCCCTACCACCCTAACGGGTTATAGTCTCCAGTGTGGTACCCCTACCACCCTAACGGGTTATAGTCTCCAGTATGGTACCCCTACCACCCTAACGGGTTATAGTCTCCAGTGTGGTACCCCTACCACCCTAACGGGTTATAGTCTCCAGTATGGTACCCCTACCACCCTAACGGGTTATAGTCTCCAGTATGGTACCCCTACCACCCTAACGGGTTATAGTCTCCAGTGTGGTACCCCTACCACCCTAACGGGTTATAGTCTCCAGTATGGTACCCCTACCACCCTAACGGGTTATAGTCTCCAGTGTGGTACCCCTACCACCCTAACGGGTTATAGTCTCCAGTATGGTACCCCTACCACCCTAACGGGTTATAGTCTCCAGTATGGTACCCCTACCACCCTAACGGGTTATAGTCTCCAGTGTGGTACCCCTACCACCCTAACGGGTTATAGTCTCCAGTGTGGTACCCCTACCACCCTAACGGGTTATAGTCTCCAGTATGGTACCCCTACCACCCTAACGGGTTATAGTCTCCAGTATGGTACCCCTACCACCCTAACGGGTTATAGTCTTATTATTGTTAAATACTGTAAACGTAACATTGTATGGCTATCTAGACATGTCCGTCACCCCCCCCCAAAAAATAACCCATTTATTTCTTTGTAGTCCCAAGCAAACCGTCGTGGCCCCCAACCGGGATACACGTGGACCACTTCGAGAATCACTGATTTATATCACTGCACATGCGCAATTGCTAACTGCACTTCACAGGATGTAATTATAACATTCTATTTCACATTTGACCGTTAAAATAATATTTATTTTCTTTTGAATGATTGTGGATTTTTCGTGGTCAAATTGTATGTATAGATTTTTGTGTTTTCCCACAACAATCTCTGATTAATGAAAATTTATTATACGAGTGGGGTTTTTATCGTAAACCTGCAGTGGAAACTTTTTTTAAAACTCTAATAATGTTGATGAAAATGAAGGCAAAGTTGAAAATATTTATGTTTTAATAAACACAATTATTTTTCTATATTGTGTTTATATAAAAACTAAACAATTTCTATTTAAAACTGTAGGCTTGTGTTTCTTGTGGTTCCTAGGATGTAAGGCTGCGCAAGAAGTTGTCATGTCTAAAAAAGGGTGTTATTTAGTAAAGTTTGGGAACCTCTGATTAGACCAAGCCCTTCTCCATGAGTTTGGCTCTGTGGTAATGTTGTACAATGCGCGTCTCTAACGTTTAAGATACCGGATTCAACCCCCGCCATAGGTAACTGTACATCCGGACCGTTCAGAATGCAATGGCAATCCACTGAACGTATATATATTGCCTAGAAAATCACCAAAATATTCTTGGGAGATGGCTACGATCCTGGGTAGAATATGCTATGAACCTGTTTCCCAAATATATATTCTGATTTCACAAAGCGTCACTTATTTTGGCTCATTCTATCTTTTCCCGTTCTTTTCCTTGACTAACGACACAAAGTATTCGTAAGTGACCAATCATCAGTGGCATTACTCTCTGGACATATGTTCTGTTGAAGGGCTTGCTTAGATAACATACTGTACTGGATATATGTTCTAGTGAAGGGCTTGCTTAGATACATACCTTGCTGGATATATGTTGTAGTAAAGGGCTTGCTTAGATGCATACCTTGCTGGATATATGTTCTAGTGAAGGGCTTGCTTAGAAACATACCTTGCTGGATATATGTTCTAATGAAGGGCTTGCTTAGAAACTAACCTTGCTGGATATATGAACTAGTGAAGGGCTTGCTTAGATAACATACTTTACTGGATATATGTTCTAGTGAAGGGCTTGCTTAGATACATACCTTGGTGGATATATGTTCTAGTGAAGGGCTTGCTTAGATACATACCTTGGTGGATATATGTTCTAGTGAAGGGCTTGCTTAGATACATACCTTGATGTATATATGTTCTAGTGAAGGGCTTGCTTAGATACCTACCTTGATGTATATATGTTCTAGTGAAGGGCTTGCTTAGAAGAATCTTCCTGTTAGGATGATGCGGTACCGTTGTGAGTTCCACCAATAGGTATGCAGAAATTCAATCTCATAACACGTGAAAATGCAACAATTGGAAAGTATACAAGATGAAGTTCTAATTGTGATCCCATATCCCATATCCCATATCTCCTTCTTCTTCTGCGTTCGTTCTCAAGCCCATGCAGACTAGCATGATATAGTCCTGTGAAAAGGATGTGCTATGTCATGGTAGTTAGTTTTGCTGCCATATAAGCGCCGTTTCATCTTGACACGCACGACTTCAGCATGACCTCTGGATCACTTTGATAATATATGGGGTGTGACAGCTAAATCCACTCCTTTGTCGCCTTTCACAACATGCATGGAAGAAAACAGTGTTACTATTCTTTTCTCCCCTATCTGGCGTCTGGCAGCACATACGCGATATGAATGCGTGACTTCATTAAAAAAACCTGGGTAAAGAAACGTTTCTATATGCTTTTTACACTGCTAAAATAGGGACAAGCTGCCTACTCCATTCGCCTTAAAATTAGTCTAATGGTCTCAATTATCGGAAATAACCAAATCTGTAAATACTTGGTTATTTTAAAACAAAATAGTCAAGGCCATATAATGAATGTAATATTCCTAACGGTCACGCGTACTGACTCAAAGAAACATCGTATACGAAGTGCCTATTGACAAACCTCCTAGTGGCACACAAGCTCCCAAAAAAATGTCGTCTTTCCTTTAGGGCCCATTCCTGAACGTTGGATAACATTAGAAGAGCCCTCTTTAATGCCTAAACAAGCATCCTGCACGGGGCTAATGCGCTCCTAAAAGCTCAGAGTTGTTCTCCCTGTCTTACAAATTAGTGCCTCTAGTTGCGAGAACTCAGCTGCAACAAACTTGTTAACCCTCCGCCTCTCCCCCTAGTTTGGTCACATCGTGTTTTCACCCTCGTACAATCCTCGTTTCTTCTTTTGAATAAAAACAATTTCAGACAAAAAAACCAATGCTGTCGCACATTTCCAGCTTTTCAAAACGCCAACATGTATCCGTCTGTTCCCTGACAAAATAATTTTTCCAAAACCTGGCAACATCCTGATCATTATAAACAAATGTTCGTAATAGATTATTTTATAAAAAACTTTTAAAGTTCAAAGTTGGTTAGATCAAGTTCACGTTTTCATTTTTCTTCCGGTTCAAATAATGGATACTATCAGAAGTTTCCGCATGTGAACGTGGATTTTTAATTTCTTTTTTAAGTGCGTGTATCCACACATTTCTACTGTACTTTAAGACTTGGGGTAAAAATAACACGGGTCATGTGATCCTTGTTTACATTTGTTTCTATTACTGAATTGTGGTTCTCTGTAGCTGAGTGTCAGAAAATTAGAAATTCCCATTAACTCATTATTTACCATATGTCATTACAATCGGCACTTAAACCAATTTGTCATACCAGTAAGCTAAGAAATATTCAATTTATATAGTAATTTTGAGATACATTTCGGCAGAATCAATTACATAACATTGTTTGCAGTTTTCAGATCCCCAGCCCCTACAAACTTAGGAAGTCAAAACATGATATTTGGTACTAGTAAACAATTCAAAACATGATATTTGGTACTAGTAAACAAGTCAAAACATGACATTTGGTACTAGTAAACAATTCAAAACATGATAGTTGGTACTAGTAAACAAGTCAAAACATGATCGTTGGTACTAGTAAACAAATCAAAACCTGACATTTGGTACTAGTAAAGAATTCAAAACATGATAGTTGGTACTAGTAAACAAGTCAAAACATGATAGTTGGTACTAGTAAACAAGTCAAAACATAGCATTTGGTACTAGTAAAGAAGTCAAAACATGATAGTTGGTACTAGTAAACAAGTCAAAACGTGATAGTTGATACTAGTAAGCAAATCAAAACCTGACATTTGGTACTAGTAAACAAGTCAAACATGACATTTGATATTAGTTAACAAGTCAAAATGTGATTGTTGGTACTAGTGGACAAGTCAAATCTGGTACAACCTCCCCCGCTATGGTTTTCATTAATATATCCTGAAAAAATCCTAAGGAAACGTGGACACTCCCCCCACCCTCACTTTTTTCGCCGAATCCGTATCTATGTTCATGGACGATGTTCAATTCATATGAAAGTCAAGTTTTAGACGCGCAACTAAAAACTGTTATTCTATTTTTCTTTAACATTGCACATTTCTTAGTCATCGTCGGAGCTACTGAGTAAATGTTTTAACGTTCATACTTGATGTCCGGCTCTGTGTGGCGGCGTGCTGTGGATCGCCTGTGTGACGGACAAGGTACTGGTTTAGAATCCCGCCGCAGACATTTCTTCATCCAGACCGTTCAAAAAGCAATGACAATTTACTGAACGTATTTTTATTGCCTAGATAATCACTACAGCCAAAACATATGATGGGTTGATAGATGATTATATCCAGAACAGGATATGGAACCTTTTGTTTTTTTCTTTTTTACTTGATGTATGAGATTTTGGGAATGCTACGATATGGCATTGGCGACTTTATACTATAAACAGTTTTCTGCTGGCTCTAAGTGAACAAAATCCAATCTGTTCCATTGGTTATATATGAGAGAACTGGATAAAAAAAATAATAAATGTTATGTATAAGAATAAATGTTACCAAAAACTACATAACAAGTTGTACTGATAAGATATTGAAAGTAATCATAATAGTAAATTAAACAATACAAATTAACGTTTCAGTATAATATCTTCGTCAGAAACACGATTAGCGACAATGATAAATAATATATTTTAAAAAACTAAAATAATGAAAAAATGTTATAAATATTTACATATATATAGCAAATAAAACTATCAAACTCCCACAGACAGATGAATAATGAAATCAGAAACAATAATATTAATATGTTTACAAAAATGTGTGTAGCATACGTACTTATTTACGTAATATTTACGTTTGTTTTTGTGCTACTGTCAACACCTGATCATCAGGTTTTATTTTGGCTTTCTGATAGCTTACCTGTCGATACGAATTACATACAGGTGTGCAATAGCAGGGGCTTCCTACATTGTCTTGAAATCTATCGATCGTAGATGTAAGGTTATAAACTACAAACTGAAAGAAGCATGGCAGTTTACCTGGTATCATTGGCTAGATTAAGTATGCACAGAAGTTAGAAGTGAGAGACGAACATCTGACAGAATGTCGAGAAACTAGAAGACTGAGGTAAGAAAAAGTATCCAAGTAATATATATATATATATATATATATATATATATATATATATATATATATATAGAGAGAGAGAGAGAGAGAGAGAGAGAGAGAGAGAGTTTGTGTGCGTATATATATATTGTCGGCTCGGTGTTAGAGTGGGCACTTGAAAGAATTAAATTTTGGTTCAAAATCCAATCCTCCACGATTTAATAGCTGATACGATTGGATAAATAAATGGTGGTACCTAAAATATTAAAAATGTACATAGGATATATAATTGTGTTTCTAAAATGTGTGTGTCAGATCATAGTTTTCCTGCGGTTTATCTACAGGTATAATATATATATATATAGATATAGATATAGATATATATAGCTGACAATATATAAAACACACTATGCGAAAAGTCGGTTTTTTTTTATATTAAATCTGGTTTTTCATCGCAGCTGGTGCATCAATACCGTTTATAAATCAATGGTAAACTACTGAACATAACACTTCCTAGAAAATCACTACAGCCAAAAAAAAGTATTGATTGTTGTCGACATCCTAAATAGTATATGCTACCAATTTGTAATCATTACTTATTTTCGCCGGTGTGTCTTATGAGACAGATAAAGTCAGAATGAGAAATTTACAGATTGAGACACACAAGATGATAAAAACACGTCAATGACGTAAACAGACATAAAAGACAGAGGTAGACAAAGTTTTATATATGAGCATACTAAAAACACATAACCAGTCACTGAAATAGCAACAAAACGCAGAGTCATAAAGGTACTACATTGAGTGCATCTGGAGTAGAAGGTTGCTCAGCTCAAGGCATTATGCTCTACAACCGCAATGAGTAAAGTAATCTTTTAGGATTTGCATAAGCTCTGGAAATTCTCTTTATCAAAAACAATATCAAACAGACAATAATCTGAAGCTTAAAAAAAAAGCCCACTGCCTGCCATAGGAAACTGTCTTGGAGAGAAAGTGTTGTTCGGCACCCTTTAATGATTGATATTAAAGAGACACAGCGTCAAAAGTTTTTGCATTGATCTAGGGATGGTACTTTCGATCATAAGTAACAAACAAAACCTGCTCTGACTATTCAGGAACGGTTATGGTTCCATTTATCCCTGACTATCTTCTATTTGACCCCCAACCCCTTCCCCAATCTAAAAAAAGGGATTCCCCCTCTTCTCCAAACACACAGTCTTGCTAATTAACCGTCTTCTTCTTCAACGCTCATTCTCACACTCCCACTTTATTTCTCTTGTATCGGGACAATCGTTCGACTAGATGTCCAGCAGGATGTAGTCCAGAGAATGGAATGGCGTTGTGTCGCAGTTTTATTTACGTCAAATACCCGACACATAGGTCTTCGGTTGTAACTAATCGCGGTTATAAAGGGGACATTGTACTCTCTCCTTCATACGGACACAGCAATTGGGGAGGGGGATATATTAATTTGTGAACCACAGACCCGTCTCCGGTGACCACAGAAAGGTAATTTTGTGAATACAATTTCATAGGATTTACACTGACTTTCAATAATAAAACAAGGAATAACCATGGCAAAAAAAACCCATCCCAAAAGGAAGCCATGGGGGGATGAATGGTTGATAACCACTGGTCCGAAAGATGAAAACGACATATATATATAAATTTGTCCATCATCAATAATTTTCTGGATCTTTATATCAGAAGTAGGCAACCCTTTTTTTTTAAATTCCAGGGCCTGATTGAGATCTTCCGTGTTTTACGATGCTAGACAGTTTTTTGTTCAGTCTCTTGGAACTCAAAATAGTTTTTTCTGTCATCGGCAGTAGAGGGAGGGGAGGAGGCAATACATATAGTAAATTTAGATTTGCCTGTTGGGCCAAAACAAAAATGGTTAGTCAGGTTCAGATTTGGCCTGCTATATCAATAAATCTGGCATTTTTTAATCTTTCTGTCTCTCATATTGTATATCATGTATCAAACAATTTAAGTATCGATATAGTAAACTATTCAATCGTGTAATCACAACCTCGACCAAACACTCTTGCCGCACGACTCCACTTTTTATTAATTCTCTCTATTTTATTGCGTCGACTCGCGTGCGTCAGGCTGGAGCATATAAATTTATTTCTTTTTTTCCAGCATTCTGAAGCTAACGAAAACCATTAACTTTTTCACTGCTATATTCAGTGTTTGAATTGTGTTCACGATTTTTTCTCAAATTGTGTCATTGAAACCGATTCTTCTTCAGCGTTCATTCTCAAACTCCCGCTGGATCTCTCTTTTTAGCAAGGTAATGATCCTACTAGATTTCCAGCAGAATGTAGTCCAGAGAATGGAAATGCATTCTTTCGTCGTTTTATTTGCACCAATGACCCGACAAATCCGTCTTCGGCGGGGAAAGTGATTGAAACGGTGTTTTCCCTTCTTTGTCGTAAGGAAAGACTAAGAAAGTATTGGGTGGGGGGTCTGTTTTCTACAACGTCTTATAGAAGGTCTGCGACCCAAAGGCCGTGATGAAGTCGGATGTGTTAGACCAAAATGAGTGAATAGATTATATATATATATATATATATATATATATATATATATATATATATATATATATATATATATATCATAATAGCATTTTGTTTTGCAGTAGGAACTTTCATACCACGCAGGGGGAGTGAAGCTAACCATGTTTTAATCCGCATTCAGGACAAGCTACAGTGTCAGACATTTAATACGCATGGGGTTCAATTCCAGAATTTGATTATTTTAGTAACCTCCACAACAGAGATAAAACAACACAATTCTGAGATTCTGAGAATACTATGTGTCGATACTAAGTAGTACATCGATACTAAATAGTACATCGATACTAAATAGAACATCGATACTAAATAGTACATCGATACTAAATAGAACATCGATAATAAATAGAACATCGATACTACATAGAACATCGATACTAAGTGGTATATTTATTTTATAACATTGAGGAGATATTTCATTGATTATAGAGTACATCTATTCCGTCATATATTATATTCGTGAAATTACTGAGACTTCTTTTGCCATCAAGTTAACTATATACCAATTACTTTGTTGTTCAGCTACTTAAAACTACCCCAGTACAAAACTGTACCCGTCTAAATTTGTTACACCTAATATAGTTATCGTTCAATCGTTAACAAAACAACATTTTGTGTTACACCTTATGTAGTTATCCTTCTAGCGCTAACAATACAACACTTTGTGTTACACCTTATGTAGTTATCCTTCTAGCGCTAACAATACAACACTTTGTGTTACACCTTATGTAGTTATCCTTTAGCGCTAACAATACAACACTTTGTGTTACACCTTATGTAGTTATCCTTCTAGCGCTAACAATACAACACTTTGTGTTACACCTTATGTAGTTATCCTTCTAGCTCTAACAATACAACACTTTGTGTTATACCTTATGTAGTTATCCTTCTAGCGCTAACAATACAACACTTTGTGTTACACCTTATGTAGTTATCCTTCTAGCGCTAACAATACAACACTTTGTGTTACACCTTATGTAGTTATCCTTCTAGCGCTAACAATACAACACTTTGTGTTACACCTTATGTAGTTATCCTTCTAGCGCTAACAATACAACACTTTGTGTTACACCTTATGTAGTTATCCTTCTAGCGCTAACAATACAACACTTTGTGTTACACCTTATGTAGTTATCCTTCTAGCGCTAACAATACAACACTTTGTGTTACACCTTATGTAGTTATCCTTCTAGCGCTAACAATACAACACTTTGTGTTACACCTTATGTAGTTATCCTTCTATCGCTAACAATACAACACTTTGTGTTACACCTTATGTAGTTATCCTTCTAGCGCTAACAATACAACACTTTGTGTTACACCTTATGTAGTTATCCTTCTAGCGCTAACAATACAACACTTTGTGTTACACCGTATGTAGTTATCCTTCTAGCGCTAACAATACAACACTTTGTGTTACACCTTATGTAGTTATCCTTCTAGCGCTAACAATACAACACTTTGTGTTACACCTCTGTATTCATGCGAAATAAAAGCTCACATTTTTAATTTTCCTCCCGTGTAATAATTACAGGTGTTCTCATTATCATCATCATCGAGTGCCGTCTCCGCAATGAATGTTGGCAGCAACAGACTTCCAACATCCCCTGTCTTTTGTGTTGGTGGTGCACTCTGTTAGACTGTGACCTGTCTATCTTGTGATGCTACTCTCCCACTTGTATCTCTGCCTACCTCTTGCTCTCTTCTCTTCGATTTTGCCCTCAAGTAAGGTCTTCAATAAGTTGTCATGTCTTTTAATATGTCCAAAAAATTGTATGCGTTTGATCTTTATTTCCTTTAATAATTCTTTCTTTATATTGCGTGTTGTTAGAACCGCTTTTGTTTGTTTTCTTATCTTTCCATGAAGGTCTCTCTTCTCTCCTATATACCCACATCTCAAAGGCATCAATTATGTCTTCTAATAGTTTGTTAGTGTCCATGCTTCGGAGCCATACATTAATATAGAATACTTGTAGCATGTTATAATTCTCATTTTTAACTTGTTTACAATTTGTTTAGATGTTAATATTTTCCTCATGTCATTGAAAGTAGTTTTAGCCATTCCCACTCTCCTTTGAACTTCTGTTTCACATCTGCCGTCATTTGTGATTATGTAACCAAGATATTGATAATGTTCTACTTGTTGTAGTTTCTCTACATGTATGTTTATGTTTAGCACCTGTACTTCTGTGACTTTGATGATTATCATGGTGGGTTTTTTTTTATTTTGGACATTTATATCTAGTCCAAATACTTTTCTTGATTTATCGACTCGATCTAATAGTCTTTGTTCACTTTCTGCTAAAAGAAGTGCAATCTGCATATCTCAGGTTTTTAATTATTTTCCCAGTGATCTTGAGTCCTGGCATTTCTTCTACATTTTTAAAGATATTTTTAAATAGGCTTTGTGATAAAAATACATCCTTGTCTTACCCCTCTTCTTATTTCAAACATAAGATCAAAGATCTTTATCAAAGATCTAATTGATTTGATTTACTTTTGCTACCATGTTAGCAAAGATTTAGTAGATATAATTACAGTTTCAGAGTCCCACCTGTCCAGTAGATTTAATTACAGTTTCAGAGTCCCACCTGTCCAGTAGATTTAATTACAGTTTCAGAGTCCCACCTGTCCAGTAGATTTAATTACAGTTTCACTCAGAATACCCCCTGTTACAAAAGCCTGCTCACTAACTGCTGAGTTACCTCGGAACTAACATTTTTGTCAATCACCTCTGTTATCATTTGGAATGAAAATCAACGTAGACAAAACAGAAGTAATGAATATTACAAAAGAAAAGGAGAACATCAACATACAGATAAATAATAAACAACTAAAACAAGTAGATGAATTCAAATATCTGGGCAGCACATTGAGATATGACAACAAACAAGAAGCAGAAATAAACGTAAGATGTAATAAGGCCTGTCAGATCATTGGTCAATTAACACCTTTACTAAGAAACAAAGATGTTACACTAGAAACAAAGAAAGCGCTTTTCAACACCATTTTCTTACCAACATTGTGTTATCAGTGTCAAACTTGGACATTAGATTCTAGAACAATACATAAGATTAACACCACTGAAATGAAATGTGTGAGACGTATGATTGGAGTTAGCTTGAGAGACAAAATCAGCAATGAAACACTAAGGAAACAATTAGGGATCAAGCCAACAATAGAATACATACAGAAACAACAAGTTAAATGGTACGGCCACATAACCAGACAGAAAGAGCAAATTATTATCCAAAAAACACTTAACAAACGATACGAAAACAGGAGACCTATTGTACGCCCTCGTAAAAGGTGGATAGATAGTGTATTCGAGACACTCGGAAATATAACAGCAGAGGAGGCAAATAGAAGGGCAAAAGACCGTAAACTCACTCTCCCCTCAACACCGAAAGGTACAAGAGGACAGAAAGAAGAAGAAAACCTCTGTTATCTTACATTTAAAAGTTACATTTATTTGTATATTTTCAGATAATCTGGCGAAACATTTGAGACCACTCGTAGAATAAGAACTCTGTGCAGCCTCATGATGATTGTTTACCTTCGGCCGCAGTGGTATGTGGCGATTGTCTTGCTTGCTTATTTGAGCTCTGTACAAGGTAAGAAATCCGTATAAGAATCACTATTCTCTTGTCTTTTTCTTTCTCTCTTAAACTTGGGATGATGTTGGGCTCAGAACGGAAAATAATATAGAAGGTCATACTCTTCTTCTTCTGCGTTCATTCTCAAACTCCTGCAGATTAGCAGAATGTAGTCCAGAGAAAGGAATGCGTTGTGTCATGGTTTCAGCATTGCTGCGATATCTGCGCCTTTCGGCCTGACACATCCGACTTCAGCATGGCTTTGGGTCACTGACCCTATATGGGATGGGACAGCCAACTCCATCCCATAACCTCCTTAGTCGCCTTTTACGACATGCGTGGAAGGTAACAGTGTTGCTATTCTTTGCTCCCATTCGGGCCCCGGGAACACACAGGCGAGAAGGTCATATACAGGTGGGCCTTAAGGGTTAGGGAGAATGGTGTTGAGCTGAGAATGGAAAATAATATAGAAGACCACATACAGGTGGGTCTTAAGGGCTAACCGTTAGGGAGAATGATGTTGGGCTGAGAAGGGAAAATAATATAGACGTTCATATACAGGATGGTCTTAGGAAAGGATGATCCAATGGGGATCTGGCTATGTATACGTATTCGATTGACCAATCAATGAAAAGAACAAGTCGCATCAAACAAGATGGTTGATCACTTGCATAGACTTCTAGTTACATATGGAATTATTGACTTAGCAGTAGTCACAAAAAAAGACGGATGTTACTAAATATAATCGGGATTTCCTATTTTGAACCAAATATATTAGACAACAAGAATTTCCATAGGAAAGTTGTGTGCACTGAGATCATGTGATCTTTCTGAGCTCATGCGGTCTTACTGGGCTCATGCGGTCTTACTGGGCTCATGCGGTCTTATTGAGATCATGCGGTCTTACTGGGCTCATGCGGTCTTATTGAGATCATGCGGTCTTACTGAGCTCATTCGGTCTTACTTATCCTGGTATTTCCAACTGCTTCTGTCAAAATGAAATGTTACATTTAGTCAAGATAAGTGAGATGCACAGTGACTCTGTGTGAGATGCACAGTGACTCTGTGTGAGATGCACAGTGACTCTGTGTGAGATGCACAGTGACTCTGTGTGAGATGCACAGTGACTCTGTGTGAGATGCACAGTGACTCTGTGTGAGATGCACAGTGACTCTGTGTGAGATGCACAGTGACTGTGTGAGATGCACAGTGACTCTGTGTGAGATGCACAGTGACTCTGTGTGAGATGCACAGTGACTCTGTGTGAGATGCACAGTGACTCTGTGTGAGATGCACAGTGACTCTGTGTGAGATGCACAGTGACTCTGTGTGAGATGCACAGTGACTCTGTGTGAGATGCACAGTGACTCTGTGTGAGATGCACAGTGACTCTGTGTGAGACCAGCAAGCACAAGTATTATTGTGATCTGACACATCCTAACTTCTGTAGGGAGAATTCTCGACTAGTTTTAGTAACAATAACCCTTCTTGGCGTCTGTGCTATGACCTTTGTGTATATGTATAACTGGCTTGAAATAATGTAACTTTGAATTTAATTTGGTTCTAACCACCGCCGACGAGATTTTTTTATCGTTGTTCAGTCATTTATTAGCGCCAATATCTACAATTTTAGCGCTGATATCTACAATTTTAGCGCCGATATCTACAATTGGGTTTGTAATTCGCTTCAGGTCATTCATGGAACTCCTCAGGCCAGGAAGTGGTGCCGTCTCAGTAGGTAAAATTTTCTCATCTTCTTGTTATAGATCATAATCTTCTTCTTCTTCATCGTTCATTCTCAAACTCCCACTGAATCTCTCTTGTATCAGGACCATGGTCCTATTAGATTTCGAGAAACATGTAGTCCAGAGAATGAAAATACGCTGTGTCGTCGTTTTATTTGCGCTAATGGCACAACACATCCATCTTCGGTGAATTGATAGAGATGATATACATGAAGAATGTGCTCTGCAGTCTCTGGGCTCAGTCCACAGCTGTACATGTTTGTTTCGCCTATTTTGGACTTTCTGCACATGTGACTTCTCAACGGTGACAAGTTCGTAGTATGAAGATATGGTTTGTTATTTGTGTGACATTCGATGGTGGGGGTCATTTGGTTCTGCAGTTGTGTGTATCTGCTTTCACATTTTCTTAAAGTCTGTTATTATCATAGATTTTTTCACATAAATATCGTTTTTAAAAACATTTCTAAACTTTAAGTTCCGCCTCACTCACTGGAATATTTCATGAAGGTATTTGTGAAAATCGTCTTCAATGCGAGAAATAAAATATTTCGTGTAACACTTTGCACGTAATACGAAATTGTTAAAAAACTCTGTGAAAAAAAACCAAGTAAAGTGCTATAATAGGTTATTTGCTTCACTAGTTTTCAAGTGTTTACATTAGCGTTGAAGATAATTGGTTGCAGAAGCTTACAAGTGTTGGGTTAAATCTCTACCACGACTGACGACATTATTTCAGGCTGTCAGTTCCTTTCAGAGTGAGTTCTTCATTGCTATTCATTTTCCACATCATTGATTTGGTGAGTACGTATATCGTCGTATTTAGAGACCCATTCATGTTTGAACTCTGATAAAAGACAGTACGTGTAGAAATTGTAGGAATTTGTTGACCTCTAATCAGTTAAAATTCAAATTAATCAAGTAACACATAGTGCCGCAGGCATCTAAAGAGCTAAAGACTTCAGAGTAATGTTTGATGGTAGTGATGTTAAAAATATGTACGAGTAGTAGAAAAAAGGAAATTATCTTAGCCCTTTTCGACATCAAATCCCAGGTGCTCTATTGAAATAAACAGTAGCATGGCCCAAGCCAAATCGACATTTCTAAAAATTTGAAATATGATATATCTTCTTTCGTTCGCTTGAAATATGATATATCTTCTTTCGTTCGCTTGAAATGTGCTTATATTTGAATTTTTGTCTCCTCTATAAAACTGACTGTTGTGTAATTTGTACAGGAAGCCTGTGGAGTTGTTTTTTTCCCACTCTTGCTTCTCTGTGCCAATGTATTTACCTCGACATTTTATATTCTGGACATTCCTAAAGAGCATGATTTGCTATCTCAAGTACCTGTCCACATGTACACATTGATGTGTTGCCATTCTTGAACGTTGTATACTTGTTCCTTAGAAGTCGGCTGTATTCTCTATTGAGGTACAGAATAACAACTTGGTCTGGTATGTTCTGAGACTAGAATAACAACTTGATCTGGTATGTTCTGAGACTAGAATATCAACTTGATCTGGTATGTTCTGAGACTAGAATAACAACTTGGTATGGTATGTTCTGAGACTAGAATAACAACTTGGTCTGGTATGTTCTGAGACTAGAATAACAACTTGGTCTGTTATGTTCTGAGACTAGAATAACAACTTGGTATGGTATGTTCTGAGACTAGAATAACAACTTGGTCTGGTATGTTCTGAGACTAGAATAACAACTTGGTCTGGTATGTTCTGAGACTAGAATAACAACTTGGTCTGGTATGTTCTGAGACTAGAATAACAACTTGGTATGGTATGTTCTGAGACTAGAATAACAACTTGGTCTGGTATGTTCTGAGACTAGAATAACAACTTGGTCGGGTATGTTCTGAGACTAGAATAACAACTTGGTCTGGTATGTTCTGAGACTAGAATAACAACTTGGTCTGGTATGTTCTGAGACTAGAATAACAACTTGGTATGGTATGTTCTGAGACTAGAATAACAACTTGGTCTGGTATGTTCTGAGACTAGAATAACAACTTGGTCTGGTATGTTCTGAGACTAGAATAACAACTTGGTCTGGTATGTTCTGAGACTAGAATAACAACTTGTCTGGTATGTTCTGAGACAAGAATAACAACTTAGTCTGGTATGTTTGTTTGTTTGTTTTTCGTTCGCTCCATTGTAACCATCACGGATATCCGTGCGATTTCCGCCGGGAGCGTGATTACGTTGTGCCACCGTTATGCGCCTTGTAGGCCTAGCACATCCGATTTCGGCATGCCTTGACAATTCGGGTGGGCTACCCTTAGCCTGTGACAGCCTCTATATCTGTCTCCAGGCACGCGTAGTGGAGACTCTTCGCCCAGACTATTTTCTTGCTCTTAGTCTGACTCAAACGAGGTGTTCCACTGTCTATGAACTTGTCTCGTGTAATTGGACGTGCTGTGCCTGTGCCCATTGGGTACTGAACCGTTTCTCATCCGTGAGCCTGGTTCCTTAAGGGGAAGAACTCAACAGAGGAGTTGGACCCTGGCTCTTTCGCCCTCTTAGCCGAGGTGTCATTCACCGACATCGTGTACCCCTTGTCCAAGTTCGAGTCTCACACCACGCGTTTGAGAGCAAGGCGTTCTCGAGCTGAGCGTCCTTGTCCCAATAGCGCCTGAGCCCATCAGGTACTGAACCCTTTCTCTCTTCAAGTGTATTTCCGGTGTAGGAAAACCTGACAGTAGAGTTGGGCCAGGGCTAAATCGTTGTCCCTTTTGTGCCTGAGCACAGAATCGAGTACAGAACCCTTTCTCTCTGCAAGTTACTTCCGGTATAGGAAACCTTGACAGTAGAGTTGGGCCAGGACTGCCATCGTTGTCCCTTTCTTGCCTACACCCATCGGGTACAGAACCCTTTCTCTTTGCAAGCATATTTCCGGTTTAGGAAGGCTCGACATTAGAGTTGGGTTAGGTCTTTTGCTTTACCAAACGCCGATGGATGGGTCTGGGTCTCTGCCTGTTAGGAATTCTGGTAACTAGAAGCCCGTCTCGAGCTGACGGAGCTTGTAGTTCCCTTTCCTAGGGACTTTTCGCTTTCTATTTGCAGTTCGCGCTGCCCTCTAGCGCTGTTCTGCCCTTTCATTGTACTCTGTGTGAAACATATTTGTCTCTCGCCATGCATTTACCTTTACGTGCATTTTACATTGGCCGCCCCTCCAATGTTCGGACTGGACTGACTAGCTTCACTGTATGTCGACAGTGTTGCTATATGTGGTGATGCTGGTGGTGTCGGAGATATTGTCTGTCTCTTGTGCAGTCAAATCTCTTTCCATCTGCTCCCTCCACATTCTCGGACACGATCCCCAAATGATTTGGCCAGAATCAGCACGAGCTGCTGTATTTCTGTTTCCAGGGTGCACCACGTGGAGGTACATTTGGGATCTTGGTTATCTGCTAACCCTGGGTCCGCCTAGAGCAATGCGTTCCCTTTGCACCCCTTAGTCTGGTATATTCTGAGACTAGAATAACAACTTGGTCTGGTATGTTCTGAGACTAGAATAACAACTTGGTCTGGTATGTTCTGAGACTAGAGTAACAACTTGGTCTGTTATGTTCTGAGACTAGAATAACAACTTGGTATGGTATGTTCTGAGACTAGAATAACAACTTGGTCTGGTATGTTCTGAGACTAGAATAACAACTTGGTCTGGTATGTTCTGAGACTAGAATAACAACTTGTCTGGTATGTTCTGAGACAAGAATAACAACTTAGTCTGGTATATTCTGAGACTAGAATAACAACTTGGTCTGGTATGTTCTGAGACTAGAATAACAACTTGGTCTGGTATGTTCTGAGACTAAAATAACAACTTGGTCTGGTATGTTCTGAGACTAAAATAACAACTTGGTCTGGTATGTTCTGAGACTAGAATAACAATTTGGTCTGGTATGTTCTGAGACTAGAATAACAACTTGGTCTGGTATGTTCTGAGACTAGAATAACAACTTGGTCTGGTATGTTCTGAAACTAAAATAACAACTTGGTCTGGTATGTTCATAATTTGATAATCATCTTGGTGTTGGTGTTGGTGTTGGCTTTCTAATTGCTTTGATGATCTGTTCTTTATGATGATTAAGTTATTGGCACATCTGGTTATCCAAACACTATTTTATCCGAATTCTCTGCTCTCTTGTTTCTTGGTACCCCACAACATGATCGTATTCACTACATAACTATTTAACACTATCTGCTTATATGTACTCACTGCAGCAAAACTTAATCCAACTGGTAAAACTTGGAACAGGATAATGAAGTAAATGAAGGTAATTATAAGTAATGACGGGAAAAGAACAGGGTAATGAAGTAAATTAAGGTAATGAAAGGTAAAGAACAGGGTAGTGACGTTTTGCTAATCACTGGAAACACACATAATATCACACAAACACAAATCGACGTTTCTCAAAACCAATTTTTTTACCCTTTATTGTTAACTTCATATTTTGCTCTGCCATGTAAACGTCACTAGTGTCGTTCTTGCTTGTAGTTGTTTTGTTGTTTATATAGTCTTGAGAAAGGCATTTTTGTCGATGCGTCGATTTGTACGTTTCCAGTGATTATCAAAACTGCAGTATCTTGTTCCAAGTTTTACCAGCTGTCTGCTTAGTTCGGTCAGTACTATTTGCAGGTCTGTTAGTTTTTTAGATTAAAGTACTGATCTTACATCTGTCAAGCATACTATAATGATGTAGCTAACGTTTGAAACTCAGCACACAATGATGGGGACAACATTTGAAGCTCAGCACACAATGATGTGGGCAACGTTTGAAGCTTATAATGATGTGGGCAACGTTTGAAGCTTATAATGATGTGGGCAACGTTTGAAGCTCAGCACACAATGATGTGGGCAACGTTTGAAGCTCAGCACACAATGATGTAGGCAACGTTTGAAGCTCAGCACACAATGATGTGGGCAACGTTTGAAGCTTATAATGATGTGGGCAACGTTTGAAGCTTATAATGATGTGGGCAACGTTTGAAGCTCAATACACAATGTTGTGGGCAACGTTTGAAGCTCAGCACACAATGATGTGGGCAACGTTTGAAGCTCAGCACACAATGATGTAGGCAACGTTTGAAGCTCAGCACACAATGATGTGGGCAACGTTTGAAGCTTATAATGATGTGGGCAACGTTTGAAGCTTATAATGATGTGGGCAACGTTTGAAGCTTATAATGATGTAGGCAACGTTTTAGCTCAGCACACAATGATGTGGGCAACGTTTGAAGCTTATAATGATGTGGGCAACGTTTGAAGCTTATAATGATGTGGGCAACGTTTGAAGCTCAGCACACAATGTTGTGGGCAACGTTTGAAGCTCAGCACACAATGATGTAGGCAACGTTTGAAGCTCAGCACACAATGATGTGAGCTCATCGAACGTTTGTAAATCAGCAGATTTTTGTTTCGGTTACCACCTTGATTGTCCAGATTTCTACTTTGTAATTATGAAATACTTTCCCCATCTATAATTTGATTGTATCCCTTGCAATGTTTGGCTATTCTATGTATATTCCTGCTCCACCATTTTTGATTGCGTCATCTGCTGATAATCTGCATATACTCTGACCCATATGTCGTGTGGATATTCATATCCAGGAGACAGAGTAGCTATCTTATGTTGTACACTTCTGTTAATTCTCACTAAACATTTCTTTCACCTCAGTTTGGATATAAATAGATAATCCACTATCCTCTCTTCAAGGGGTTTGTCTGTTACAGACTTTAGCGGGCTGTCAAATTCAGACAAGTCTGAGATTGTTCTATGTAGACGTTTCACCTGATGGATAAATCTACTTTTTTTCATTTGCCCCATTTAAGTTTTGAAATCTTTCTTTCATTGGATGACTTTGGCATATAGGTGGAACATTTACGCTTGTATTAGCACATGTATTTCTGTGCATTCACCCAATGTTTGTAGCCTCCCCATTTTCTCCATCTCTAGTATTGCTGTTGATGATATTGCCGTAGTGATGAACCGAAGTACCTGGTTTTGAACCTTATCTAGCTCAGGTAATGTAGTATTTGATGCTGGAAACCATGCAGTCGACGCATATTCCAGGTGTGGTTGTATTTACCCATTTGATCCCCATGTGGTTTCACTTAGTATTGCTGCCTTTTCGGGCCACGGCAACACGGGCGCTATTTATGCAATATGCTCTTGTACAACTGCCTCTTCTCCGATTGATAATAAAAAATCTCTTGTTATACTATCAAGCATAGAAATAAAATGGTAATTTTTGTATTGTTTCGTTAAATAGTAGTATTTCTTCCATAGTAGGTCACAAATTATATCATTTTTTATAACATTTCAAATCTGATAACATTGCATTTACTAAATGAGCTTTTAGATCAGTGTAACATAAAATGACGAATACAGATTATCAGGCCTACGAAACAAAACACGATCTTGTTTACAAGTGTAGCCGACGTGCCTAGAATACGTCTCGAAATTCTAATGCGGCAAAAAGTTCAATGAGCCAATGAACTAGATAACGCCCTGTCAACAGAAATTTACATTACCCTCCAAAGTTAAACAACAGCAAACAAGAGAAGAATTGTATTTATTTAATAAAATAGAATCGTTTCTTGACCGCTCAATTCAAACGTAACTGATTTTTAAAAGCTGCCGATCTTATTGTTCCGTCAACGATAAGTGTGTGATGTATGATACATGCTATTTCAATATTGCATGAATAACAAAATAGTTATGTTATTTGTATGTGATTTTGTCGTCCACCATAAGTTCTTCGTCTTCTTTTTCTGTCATTCTCAAACTCCTGCACTTTACCAGGATGTGGTCCGAGTAGACATCGAGAGAAGATATTCTGATATCGTGGCATGTCAAAGAGTCCACGACGATACTGTAAGATATACTGGAAGTAGATATTTGTAGAGAACAATGATTGCTTATACTTGTCGGCACAGTATCTGATGATGATGAACAAAGAACAATTATCACCTAGCGCTTGTCGGCACGGCATCTGATGATGATATCCCCGATAAACGGATTGCATTGTGTAACGGTTGACATCCTGGTTGCAACATCTGCGCCTTTCTGCAAGACACATCCAACTTCAGCATGGCTTTGACCAAAAGAGTTGGGACAGCCAACTCTTCCCGCAAACCTCTTTAGTCGTTTATTGCAATATGATTGCAGGTTCCGAGGTGTCTATTGATTTCTCACTTTTTCAAGAACCAGCAACACTAGGACGAGGCTTTCACTCATTTATTTTCATTTTTTTATGTAAGAATTCTATCATATCTAATACGTAGCAATCAACCCATTTTTTTTAAATATAATATCTAATACGTAGCAATCAACCCAGTTTTTTAAATATAATATCTAATACGTAGCAATCAACCCAGTTTTTTAATATAATATCTAATACGTAGCAATCAACCCAGTTTTTTTAATATAATATCTAATACGTAGCAATCAACCCAGTTTTTTTAATATAATATCTAATACGTAGCAATCAACCCAGTTTTTTAATATAATATCTTATACGTAGCAATCAATCCAGTTTTTTTTCTAATTATATCTTATAAGTAGCAATCAACCCAGTTTTTTCTAATCGTATCTTACAAATTGCAATCAACCGTCTTCTCAAGCACTCGTTCTCAAACTCCCGCTGAATTTCTCGTGTAGAAAAAAACAGTCTATCTATGTTACGAGTGTGCTACATGACGTTGTTCTCACAGCAACTCTGTAAACCTTTCGGTTCTGTGCAAGAAAGTCCTGCAAGCTCTCCAGGTTCTTCTAGAGAACATAGTCGACCTACAAATTTCAAGCAGGACGTAGTTCCTAGAAAATAGATACATTATGTCTCTATTTTAATTGCTCTAATTGTCCGAAATATCTATTTTACTAATTCTTAAATCCAGGAGGTCGCGGTAAATGGATTACCAGAACAGCGACCTCATTATTTTTATGGTCAATAGGTCTGATATAAACCTAATTGGATCAACGATCGCTTTTAAAAAGAATGTGTCTGATCATTAGAGGTGTTTTTAATTTACTTAAAAATAAATATACGGATTCCACTGAATTGCCTGCATCTGTGGTCATTTCACTAGTAGGTCTGCTAGTGCGTGGCAACCAGTGGTTTTTTTTCAACTCGCTTGCACAGAACCTTGACAGCAAACAAGTGTTTTTTTTCGCTGTAATGATACTCTAAAAAATATTTATATACAGTAGATTACTTATTACTTAATGACAGGTCTGGAAGACTATATGCAACTACTCCGCCGACGACGAATGTGTCAGGCCGTTGTCGAAAAATAAAACGGCGACACAACGTATTTCCATTCTCTGGACTATATCCTGCTGGAAATCTAATAGGACCATGGTCCTGCTTTGGACTAACGTATGTGGTTGAAAGAACAGCACCTCACCACTAAAGATCTTTTTTTAATAATTATAATTATAATATATTTTATTTTCTAAATTTATTATTTTAGAAAATATCGCAGTTTGATATTTTCTAGTGTTTGCAAGTTTGTTATGAATTCATTCCGGTTAGTGTTATAACGCGTGTCACAATGGTTAGTATTCTGATCTCAGAAACATATGTTTTCTGGGGTCTTGGATTCAAACCAACGGTTGAGACAGGATTTTATCTTTCGACGACAAAAAAAAATATATAAATATATATATATATAAAATCCTGGTATACGTCGCAGCAAACGGCGTTTATTTACTAAGCCCATAAAAAAACTTCCCTGCACACCTTAACAGAACAACATGCAGTAACGAAATACACATTTAGCGGGGATCTCCCTGTCAAAAGGTCACGGGTTCGAATCCGGCTCGTGTCGTCCTGTTTATAAGGTGGATTTTTTTGGAGATCCCTGTGGATTATCACTTGAAGCTACGGAGTTACGTGCTATGAGTAGTACTCTCGGCAGGCGGCGTGCCGCTTCGTTGAGAGTGACGAAGTACATATGGGAAACCGAGTACATTGAAGTCAATCTTCTATGGCTTTTAAACCCTTTGTTTAACATTTAACCATTTTAATGTTATATATTCAGTTTTCAAGACCAACTATTTTCAAATGTAATTGGTTTCGTCTCCACTGTTATTTTCCAAGTCACAATCATATATTAGCACAGATATGAATTACGTTGAACTTAAACAGTAAGCGTTCAGAATTTTTACTTAACGTGTTTGATTTCCAGAGGTTTGTTATGTGGTTGAATGTGCCTGAAGGCAAAAACAATTCTTAATTACTTTATGCTGTAATGTTTCGTCCGTTTCATTCAGTTACCGATCTTCGTGTTTCATTTTTTTAATGATACATTTGTTGCGTCAGAAAATAGAAGTTCCCGATTTTAAAATTCGTACTTATATTTATCTATGTTTCTCTACAACCTTAATACGCCCTCAAGCATTATTTGTTTCGTTGTCTCTCCACTCTCATTTTAAAACTCATTAGTTCTAGTCTGTTAAACAAAAGTTTCATTTCCCGGGTCAGCAAGACTTTTATGATTTCAGGACGTGAAAACTACTCCGATCCAATATTTTCAACCGGACGTTTCATTTTATAAATAGTTTCTGTTCTTGCGCCTGATCAGCTTAACTATATATGCATCCAATGTCAGATTCGCGTTTTATTGCTTATAAATAATAATTTTCGGGATGTGTCAACGAAAATGAGACAGGATAATAAATCTAGCACTGCAATTACTCATGCGGTTGCGTCTGTGGGTCTCACCAATGGCCCACTAGACAACCCACCCATGTAACAAAACCTTAGTAGATGACATGCCGTTACATTAAGGTTATAGTATATGACATGCTGTTATATTGAGAATATAGTAGATGACATGCCGTTATATTGACGTTATAGTAGCTGACATGCCGTTATATTGAGGTTATAGTAGATGGCATGCCGTTATAGTGAGGTTATCTCTTCTTATAGAAGCTTCAATGCACGTCATCTAGACAATTATGCTTCTCATGCTTTTATTTTGTTGTTGCGCTGTTTTTATGCTTTGGTATTTTTATATATGTATGCACCCTCTGTAGTTGGGAGGTAGCCAGAGATGTACTGCGTAGCACTGGGGAGGAGGAAACTGACAGCACTATTTTTTCCTATGACTGAGACCCATCATAGAAGCCCAGTGACTCAGGACGTGACAATTCTTTTGACTTGAACATTTGGTTGCATTCCTGGAGCAATAGAGAAGTTTGACATAGCCAGTAGTCAATTGGTTGCGGAAATGAGCACAGTGAACTCTATCTTGGCTGCAGTGGATCGGGGCAACGCACACCTTCCGGGTGGTGTGATAGTTGTTCTCTGGCTCTGGTCCTAGTTGGACCGAAAACCAACGACATGATCCCATGGACCTCTGGACCAACAACCAACCAACCAGCATTGCAATAATCATTGTGTACTTCCGGTAATGACGTCCGTTGATAGGGGGTGTTTCTCTAATCAAGTCTGGGTCATTCCGTCGATCGTTGGATTAATCAACTAACATCGTAAAGTCCAGACCGATTTGTATAACAGAAGTCAGTTCATTCCAATTCTTTTTTCATTCAAAAATCAGAGAAGAGACACATCAATATTTCATCACAGATGTTATCAGAAAACGCCGTTGGTCCTACATCGGGCATGTCCTACGCGCAGACACCAACAGAATACACCACCAATCTCTTGAATGGATACCTACAGGCAAAAGAGCAAGGGGTAGACCAAAAGAAACACTCAGAAGAACAATACTTAGAGAAAGTAAAACAACCAATATTCATACTATTCAAGAACTGCACAGAATAGCTTTGAACAGACAGAATTGGAGAGATCTGACCTCTGCGCTAACTTCAGCGCAAAAGGAAAATGAATGAATGAATGAATGTCTGCATGCGGTGGGTATAAAGGTCGCAATGGTGACACACAAGACCAACAACTATCTAGCAGCGGAAACCCAAGCTGATGGCATGTCAACTATATAGTGAAACTTCACTCTTGTGAGAAATCTACTTCACCTATCTACGCAATTATGGTTCTCATATTCCTGCAGATTAGCAGGATGTGCTCCGGAGAACGGTATGCGTTGTGTTAAGGTTTACATCTTAACTGCAATATCTGTCCCATTCGGTCTGACACATTCAGCTGCATGGTGGCTTCTGTGTCACTTTATCCCTATATGGGATTGAAATGTCATTTCAATCCCAAACCTCTTCAGTCGCATCTTACGACATGCATGGAAGGTAATCAGTATTGGTATTATGTGCTACCCTTTCGGGCCCTTTCAAGGAACGGACGCTACGTTTAGAAGATAAACTAAATTTATATAGATAAAGTGTGATTCTTGACAGTACTATAAGACCTTTCAACAGAAAAATTAAACATGACCTGGGAGACCCATTTTGATTATGTCCGTGAATTTCGTTGGTCCGCCTTGGCTATCTTTGGCATGCGACTCGAAGTATATAAATAGTGACCAACAGAAATCACGGCAATAATAAAAAAATGTAACAAATAAAGCTCAAACTAATTATGTTAAGAGGTCTTATATATAATACAGTCGGTCATCGATAAAAAATTTTTTTAATCGGTAGCATACTTTCAAAGAACGTCAATGACCTATTATTTGGCATCGGCGGGGGGGGGGGTGCAACGAAGAAAATTCTGTACTAAATGGGGGAACGGAGGGAAATGTATACCAAAAGAGGTGAAGTAAAATATGTGTCAAAAGAGGGGCCATGAAGAAAAATACGTGCCAAAAGAGGGGGCGACGAAGAAAAATACGTGCTAAAAGAGGGGCAACGAAGAAAAATACGTGATAAAAGAAGGACCACGAAGAAAAATACTTGCTAAAAGAGGTGTCACTGAAGGAA
Organism: Meghimatium bilineatum; assembly: GCA_034231615.1. Lineage (NCBI taxonomy): Eukaryota > Metazoa > Mollusca > Gastropoda > Stylommatophora > Philomycidae > Meghimatium > Meghimatium bilineatum. The sequence goes on from CM067312.1 coordinate 9,464,104, forward strand.
CTTTGTCTTGGTCAAAAAAGGTACTACTGATGATAGGTTGTGCAGAAAGAAAGGCCACGAGTGAAAAAAGGGTGAGAACCATTACACTACATAACTGATTTTAAACAGACATTTTTAGCAACCCTTTAGAAAAGAAGGGGACGAATGAAAAAAAAATTGAGAACCATTACACTACATAACTGATTTTAAGCAGAAATTTTTCTCCTCAGTCTAATGTAGATCGTGATTTCAGAAACTTTCTAAATAATCCTTTACCTACATAGGATTATTCTGTTTTTTTTAATCTTCTTACGTATTAGAAAATGTAGATATATTGTACTGGACATCTTTCTTTTCAAACTAAAAATATATATGACATCATTTCTGTGTTTCTGGAAACTCTGCGTTCTGTTTGGGTAAATGATTATATTGGTATTAGCTGTCAGTGATGTTTGTTCTGTGAATGAGTTTATGTTGTTATTTTGGGAGTTTAGGAGTTTTCATTTGTTTGTTCCAAGTGTGGTTAGATTGTGCGGGGAATCAAGGGGGAGAAGGTGATTCTGGAGAATAAATAATTGAAATAAAAATGAGGGAAGGATGTGAGGATTAGATAATGTGTGAGTAGATGTTTGAGTAGATGTTTGAGTGAATCAGTGAATGATTGAGTAGATGTTTGAGTGAATCAGTGAATGATTGAGTAGATGTTTGAGTGAATCAGTGAATGATTGAGTAGATGTTTGAGTGAATCAGTGAATGATTGAGTAGATGTTTGAGTGAATCAGTGAATGATTGAGTAGATGTTTGAGTGAATCAGTGAATGATTGAGTAGATGTTTGAGTGAATCAGTGAATGATTGAGTAGATGTTTGACTGAATCAGTGAATGATTGAGTAGATGTTTGAGTGAATCAGTGAATGATTGAGTAGATGTTTAAGTGAATCAGTGAATGATTGAGTAGATCTTTGAGTGAATCAGTGAATGAGTGTATTAGAGAGAAGAGCATCTGCATAAAATGAGGGGAATATAGGTTAAAATATGAGTGAAGGAAATGAGGCAGTAAGAGTAGAGTGTGAATTTGTGTTGCGTGATGAAGTCAGTGTATGAGTGAGTGTTGAGTGAGTGTGTGTGAATGGTGAGTGTGGGTGATTGTTGAGTTAGTGTGTGAGTAAGTATTTGTTGTGTGAGTGTGTTGTGTGTTGTTTTTGTGTGTGTGTGTGTGTGTGTGTGTGTGTGTGTGTGTGTGTGTGTGTGTGTGTGTGTGTGTGTGTGTGTGTGTGTGTGTGTGTGTGTGCGACTCCGGTCCACGAGTCACCAGTGACCACTTCATAAGCCTAGCAATCAGTAATTGCTCCATAACACATCAGTGACCGATCCAGAAGATTTCAGTGACCGTCCATAAGCCATCAGCGAACGCTCCATAAGCCATCAGTGACCGATCCATAAGTTCTCATTGACCGTCCATAAGGCAACATCGACCGCTCCACAAGCTTCGGTGACCGCTCCATAAGCCATCAGTTCAAATCATTATATACGTCATATAAGACCTTTGACCGCAGCGACCACACAAGTCCTTTGCACTTTGGTAAACAAAATGCAGGTCTGCAGCAACACAAATTTTGAGAAACGTTGAATTTGCAAGTTAGCGCAGTTAGCGCAAGTTAGCCTGCCCATAAATTATGTCAACAATGAAGAAAAATGTTGACAGTTGTTGACAAGTGCACTTTTATATACAAATTAAATTGTTGAAATTAGAAACATATTTCTAATAATGTGAAACAAATCATGACATTTTTGGTTTGTTTATTTTTTACTTATTCTGCTAATTTGGATTTTTTGGAGGAGGGGTTAATATTTTATTAAAGAGTCGGGTGAAATAATTTAACTTAATTATGTAGTGTGATCCCTGAATTCATCACAGTTGTTGACAAATTTGGTGAATATCAACAATTGGCAAAATAATTTTTACATACTTAATGAACTAAGAGGTAGTGGCCAGTATTGACTATACAGGCACGTCGTAAAAGTAAAGACAGTAAAGACGTCCTTACAGAAATTAAATAATTTTTTAATTCGTAACATTTTTTTTTATTGTCGTCATTGTCGGTGGTCACTATTTATATACTTGGAGTTCCGTGCAAAAAAGTCAAGTCCGACCAACCAAATGTACGGAAATAGTCAAAAATTAACCTTTGAGGTCATGGTTATTTTCTGTACACAAGTCTTTACTGAAACCTGGTCACGGTACAGACTTCAATTTACAACCCTTCCATTTGTAGTCGCTCCTTACACATGAAAAGAAAGATTATGTTTAATACGGCGATGAAGATCTTACGTATCATCCCTACAATATTAAATGCTTTGAAAAGTTTTATTAAAACTTTGTCTTTCGTTACTACATGTTTTTCTATGAAGGAGTGCAGTGAGGCTTTCTGTAGTCTATGGAAATAAAGGCCGCTTTGCCATAACAGACGCCGCGACATGTACAGGAAGGATTTTGATTGTACCTCCGAAAAAAAAAATCATGTCCCAACCGCAGATTGAACCGGGGACCTCAAGTGTCTGAGAACAGTATTCTTCTTCTTCTTCTTCTGCGTTCGTTCTCAAACTCCTGCAGATTAGCAGGATCCAGTCCGGAGAACGGAATGGGTTGTGTCATGGTTTACATCATTGCTGCGATATCTGCGCTTTTCAGCCTGATACATCCAGCATGACTTCAGCATGGCTTTGGGTCACTGACCCTATATGGGATGGGACAGCCAACTCCATCCCATAACCTCCTTAGTCACCTTTTACGACATGCGTGGAAGGTAAACAGTGTTGCTATTCTTTGCTCCCCTTTCGGGCCCGTAACACGGGCGAGAACAGCATTCTAACCGTAAGGCCACGCTTTCCATGAAAAAGTGTGCAGCAGTCGAGGAAATTTGAAACAATATCTATCAATATTGCTGTATGATTTGGCTTTGTATTATTCCAAAATTTTCTCATTTCCGGAACTCAGAAAACATGTATCAAGTTGTCGTTAAATCAATTATCCGGAGTGAATTATTCAAAACCTGTCGCTAGACATGTATACAATAAACCAGCATTCACTAGGGACATGAGGCCATAAGCACTCAGCGGAAGGGTAATTCTCTGTTTGAATTCTAGCCCAGCATCTTAATCTTTTTGTGTCATTTTCGCGTGAAGTTTACATTCCGCGTAAATTGGCCTCAATGACCTGGTATCTGTAAACAGGAAAATAATATACGGGCGTTATCGTGAATGGAAGGACGAGCGCCCTGCATATTAAGTAATGAATTAGACGTTATTTAGATGTTTTCCATTTACGACGAGTTAGCTTTGCGAGCCATGAAAACGATAAGATTTGGTGTCAGTGAATCAAAGTAAACAAGATTTCGGGGGAAAGAGGTTTGGATAGAAAGCATATCGAATGCTGTTAATGGCAATTTATTTTTTTCTGTCTGCCGTTACCATGGATATCTTTATTGATTAGGAGTACAAAGTAAACTTTCTCTAAGTTAATTATTGTGAGAGGTAACTAGTAAATAGGTTACATTTTCTGATAATTAAGTATTTAGTGGAATAATTATTATAGAAATTCATTTTTAACGGAATTTGCTGTTCACAGAATTAACCGCTACAGGAATTAACTATTCTGGGAAATAACTATTTTAGTGATTTAATTTATGTGAAGTAGCTATTGTATGAAGTACTTATTATGAGAAGTAAATGTTGCTTGAATTATATATTCTGGGAAGTAATTATTATCAGAAGTAATTATTCCGAGAAGTAACTATTCTGGAAAATAACTATCATGCTATGCAACGTTTCCGAGAAGCGACTATTCCGAAAAGTAACTATTCCAAGAAGTAACTATTCCGAGAAGTAACTATTCCGAGAAGTAACTATTCCGAGAAGTAACTATTCCGAGAAGTAACTATTCCGAGAAGTAACTATTCGGAGAAGTAACTATTCCGACAAGTAACTATTCCGAGAAGTAACTATTCTGGAAAGTGAGAGATAAAACTCTAGTGTCGGAAACACAACCCGAAACTGGAAATGGGGGAAGGCCTTGGGTAACACGCTGCAAATGTCAAAGTGAACAGAAATAGGTATAACTGTTAACGAATATTAGTAAATAAAACAATTAAGCAACGAGACAGTGGCAGACGACGTTTCAACTAAAAGCCTTCATCAAGACAAAATACAACAACCAAAATAAAGAATGAACTAAATGTGAAATTGCACATATGATAATGGTAGGAGGAAGAGCGAAAAGCGTGGTAAGAAACAGGTCGTGGGAAAGATAACATTTTAAGACTGGAGGAGTCCAGCAAAGAAGAAGACAAATATAGCATGACGAGAATAAGTGGTGGATGATATCGTGATGATATGAGTGAGTAAAATTAGCTAAACATTAACAATAGAAAATATGTATCGTCATAATATAGTCACTATAACGTAAAGTCATGAAAAGTAGAATGAAATGAAATAAAGTGTAATGAAATTAGAGTAATATTTTTTTAAAATAAAATAAAATAACATAAAATAAAAAACAAAATAAAATTAGTTTAAATGAAATTAAGTAAAGTTAAAAAAAAAAAATTAAATAAAGTACTTTGAACTCTCCAGTCTTCATAATCTCCCGACCTTGCACGGGCTGATTATTTTCTTGTTCCCTCGACTGAAATCGGCACTGAAAGGACAGCGATTCAAGGATACAGAGACCTTATCAAGCAATGCGACAAGATCCCGAGAAAATGGATCAAAGAATGGAATCCACGAATGTTTTCATCAGCTGTATGCACGTTGACAAAAGTTTGTAGTTGCCAAAGGGAACTACTTTGAAGGAAATGTAGTGCATGTATATTCTATTATTATTACTAATTTTTTTCTACCTAAGCCACTACTAATTACTGGAACTTCTTGAAGTTTCCTCGTAAATCTAAAGAATGACTTCAGTTGATACATGACACAGAGGATATAATAGAAATGGCATATTTTTGAAGTCGGAAAACTTGTTGACCATGTTGCGAGGTGAATCGGTGACAGTCAAGAGGACCTGGTTCAAATCCCTTCTGTTACCTTCTAATGTTATGAAGATCAAGGATAGCCTATTCCACTGAGCAGATCTCATTGTGAGGATGATGGAATTTATCTAGTTATCTAGCTATCTGTACACTGTAGTCCTTGTTTGCCTTGCGGCGTCAGGGGTAGAAGAGTTCTCTGGAGATGGCCTTCTTGTGTACTGTGTAAACTTGTTCCTGTGGCTTCTTTGATTTCTGTGATTCATCTTTTACATGGTCTACCTCGGGTAGCCGTTATGTCTATCTGTCATGGCCATCTGTGGCATGCTGTCTGTTGGTAGTCTGGAAGCGTGTGAAAACCACTTGATCTGTTGTCTTTTGATGTGTTCCAATACTGGTATTGTTTTGGTTATATGTCTGATGTTATAATTTCTAATTCTATCTCTTAATGACACTCCGAGTATTCTTCGTAGACATATCATTTCTGTTGTCACTATTTTTCTTTTGTCGTGTGCCGTCATTGTCCAGGTTTGGCACTGGTAGCACAGTGGTGGGATAATAATAGTCTTGTTTAATGCAACTTTAGTGTTTATATTTAAATTTTGGTTTTTGAAGAAATTTTTGTCATCTGTCCTAGGATCTGGTATGTTTTGTAAAGGAATTAATGTAATTAATAAGAGGCTGAAATTTGAGCGGTGATTACTCGCATTTTTTACCAAATGAGGTAATATAACCCTGATCCATATTGACATGTAAACATATTACAAACAAGCTATACATGAGAATTATAATATTCTATATCTATTCTATATTATTGTATGGCTCAGTAACATGGACAATAAACAAACAACTAGAAGACAGAATTGATGCCTTTAAGATGGGGATATGTAGAAGAAATACAGTATTAGAACGGGAGCACTAGCGGCGGAAGAGACCAGACAAGAAACTGCAAGACAGAAGCGGGCACGTAGAAAAGAAAAAAACATCTCAACCTCACATAGATACCTTCTATTGTTGTCAATTCTGTAAAAGAACATTTTGTGCGCGCATTGGACTTGTTAGTCATTTAAAAACGTACTATTAACTTTTAATAGTTGTTTATTATTTATTGTTATTATTATTATGGTTGAGTTTTTGGGTCATCATCTATTACGACGGACGAACATCATCATCATATAGAATACTATGGAGAACTTCGTGGAAAGCGAAGAAAAAAAAGAGGTTCTAATAACACTTAATATGAAGAAAGAATTATTAGAGAAAATAAAGATCTGACAAATAAAATATTTTGGACATTAAAAGACATGTCACCTTCTTGAAGACCTTAGTTAGTCAGTTAGTCGTCGGATCATCGTCACTGCAAACTGGACACATCCATAGTTGCTCCGATCTCTCCTTGAGTGTATCCGCCATCACACTTCTGCTGACAGTACCGGTCCTATGCTGTTTGACCATCATTCTTCTGCGCCCTCCAAAATGTTCACCTCTAGCAACACCGCCTTTCAATCCCTGATCTTTAATCCTAGCCATTGAAAAGGAATCATCATCCACATTAGTCTCACTCTCGCGTGTTATATCTCTTAAGGAGTTCGCAACGTCAGCGCGATCCATTGCCCCATCGCCCTGTGTCACAATCGCGCACGATGCCAGTTGATCGCTCTTTATTGCCTCGAACGCCCACATGTCCCGGCACGAAAATAAATGTAACCACTTTCAAGCTCGCCTTTCTCAAGGCCTCAATCCACTGTTCATGAACGAAGACCTTACTTCTTTGAGAGTAACATCACGAGATGGACAGGTTACAGTCTAACAGAGTGCACCACCAATACGAGATACAGGGAATGCTGGAGGTCTGTTGCAGCTAATCGTCTTTGCGGAGACGGCATTTAATGATCATGAACCCTGATCCGGACAAGTTAACCATCAGATGCACTAGTAAAACAGTATTTTAAATAGCCATCTCCCAGTTGCTAAAGTGACTATCGACCAGATTACAATGTTGACACGAAGCCCTGGGGGCCACAGTGCCTATCATCAACCGTCACATGAAGCCCGCATAAATAAGAACGATTTTGAGTTCGTTGAATTGTGAATTTCTTTTTTATTGCCAGGATGCAAATCGTGTATTGATCACAACACACTGATTGTTGCCTGGACAAAAGCCTCCGCAATGACAGATCTAAGTAATACTCACAGAAACCTGGTCAATGATCCGGAAATCAGTGTTTTTGTTCTCCACTTTATATAAAAGTCCGAGCGATTTTCGAGTCGACCGATTTAGAATTAGTGGCCGGGGTTGCCGTTTCTAGAGATTCCTTTCACGCTTCAGACAAAGCTCTTTTTTTACAGAGCCAATTTGAAGGTGTATCGGTGCAATGTATTGTTTTGTATCAATTGTTAAAGTTTTGATATTTACACACTTTGCGGCGCCCAAACAGACAACAAATCATGTATCTCAGCAGCTATTGTTTCGTCAATGTTAGACAATTTGCCAATCTACATTTAATGTCTATAGTCAGAGAATCAAATAGAATCAACATAACGATACATGATCAATTAATAAAACAAGTGCTGGAATTTAAATATCTTAGATGCATTTTTACATCGACAGAAGAATAGATAGAGAGAGGGAGACAAGAATTCAAAAACACAAACGATGCAAATTATGAACTTACACCAATTGTCAAACACGCATCTATCCTGATGTAAACCAAAATCATAACTTTAACTCTCATAGCAACATTGTATTATTACTGTCAGATGTGGACGCTAATTAAATAACAAGAGAGAAAGCTTATTTCATGTCTAAGAAAAGCAGCAAACAGAACAAGAAGAGATCATGTGAGGAATGAAGTGGTTGCAAGAACTATTGGAACAACATGTGTGCTCATATAGATTGAAAAACAGAGACTGAAATGATTAGGTCACTTAATGTGTATGAACCCATATATGGTTTTCTAATAAATCATAACATGATTTTCTAATAAATCATAACATGATTTTCTAGTACTAGAAAGTTAACCAAAAGTCTGGTATTCCCCCCCTCCCCCCAGCTCTTTAACAATTTTCCCAAACTTTTGAAGTGTATCTTTATTTAGGTAAATCTATCCTCCTTGCTGTTACTGAATACATTTCTGCGACCCTGGACATGTTACCAACAAATATGAGGAGATGTAAAAGTTCCAGGAGTTTGTTTGTTGATTAAATAAAAAATACATCATATGCTGAGGTAAGCCTCTGTCAACCGCGGAAATTAGTTAAATTTGTACCAAGAGGAACACAAAACCCCTATACATATATAAGTATTAGAAGAAATACCCGGCGTTGCCCGAACAAGAATATTTTTTTTAATGAATAAATGTGAATATTGGAGGAAAACATTCAGTCCTTACCGGGGATCGAACACTAAACTTCACTAGTGTGAGACAACGCTCTAATCTCTCGGCCATGCGCCATACAAATAGGGGAATTTCATCCAATAAGACAAGGAGTCCGACAAGCGTGTGTGCTATCACCTGATCTGTTTAACTTATACAGTGAAATGATTTTTAGATCTATAGAAAATATGCCAGGAATAGCTGTTGATGGGTATAATGTGAATAACCTGAGATATGCTGACGACACGATTCTGGTAGCAGAGAATGAAAAAGAACTACAATAATTTATTACAACTATAGTAGAAGAAAGCGCAAACAAAGATCTCAGCTGGAACACCAAGAAAACATAGCTAATGGTTATATCTAAAACATCTAACCCTTCTTAACATCAAGGTCAACGGGACAATTCTCAAACAAGTAGTCAAATTTAAATTTTTGGGCACAATTATTACTTCAGATGGTAGATGCGTCACTTAAATTTTTTAAAAGGTCGAACAGCACAGGCAAAAGCAGCATTCCAGAAGATAAGGAACATCTTGTGTAATAATTCATTATCAATAGAAGTAAGAAAGAACATACTAAAATGTTACATAGAGCCCATACTGTTATATGGTAGTGAAGCATGGACAATTCACAATATTGCAAGAAAACGTCTGGAGGCCACAGAGATGTGGTTTTATAGAAGAATGTTGATAATATCATGGACAGCTAAAAGACATGGATCAGAGCAAAGCAATGATGCGTACCCTGACATCAGTCACGGATATCAGAGCCAATGAACACCAGCTTGCATATGTTGAATAAGTGCAACTCGCTATTAAGAATACATCTGATGGCGCTCCTGGCCCGAATAGAATCCGGCACCGTTTTTTGTGTATATTGCAAAACACTGCGTCATATTTCTCTTCATCTATACAATAGTTATAATGTTCATCTGTTATACTCTTATTCTGTTATAATCTTCATCTGTTATACTCTTATTCTGTTATAATCTTCATCTGTTATACTCTTATTCTGTTATAATCTTCATCTGTTATACTCTTATTCTGTTATAATCTTAAGTTTTTATTCAGTATATTAAAACAGTATTATTACCTTTACTATATTTTTTATTTTAGTATAACTTTACTGTTACACTGTGTCTGTTAATTAGTATTAAAATAGTAGATGTAATAGTAGTAGTAGTAGTAGCAGTAGTAGTAGTAGTAGTAGCAGTAGTAGTAGTAGTAGTCGTAGTAGCAGCCGTAGTAATAGTAATAATAGTAAAAGTAATAATAATAACAATAATATTTGTTCTTGCAGCAGTAATATAAAATAGTAATAATAGTAATAATAATAATAATTGCACTTGTAACAATAACAGTAACAGTTTGGTTTTAGTTTGGTTTTAGTTTGGTTTTAGGTTGGTTTTAGTTTGGTTTTAGTTTGGTTTTAGTTTGGTTTTAGTTTGGTTTTAGTTTGATGAATTAACTGACACACACTTAGTTTCGGCGTTGACGCGCTCTCCCATCTTGTCAAGAACTGACAAGAATTCAGAAACCCTGTGATTAATTATGTCAATAAAAATGCATCTCCTCACTTCCCACTCTTGACTTCACAGAAAAAAAGGACAATGAAAACACATGTTTCACATTTTTGGAAACAGATTTCACATTCAAAGAATTTAGTTGGTGTATAAAACAAACGGAATCAAACATAAAATCGTGCTAAGGCACAAGATATGTTCAATCGACTTTGTCATATTTCAGAACAAATTGGCCTTCAAGTCAACACTTCCACGACTAAGATTATGAATTTTACTAACTGTAATTTTAAAATCACTCTCAGCGGAGACACAATTCAAACGGTTGATAACTTTTATATTTTAGCAGCAAAATAACAAGATGGAAATACAATCAAATAGACTTCTGCCAGAATTGCGTTGGCATCAAGTGCGTGCAACCATCTAACAAACATCTGGAATTCAAAAACAATAAGTGAATATACCAAACTACAACTGTTCAACTTCAATGTTATATTCGCAGTAATATATGGTTGCGAAAGTTGGAAAATAGCAAAAGCACTGGAGAAGAAACTAAATTCATATGAAAATAAATGTCATAGAAAACTCTTAAATATTGGTTTGGGAAGAATTCAAGTCAAACAAGCAGTTGAGAGAAGACAGCAAACAACAATATGCTTCTACAACAATAAGAAGGAAACGATAGTCATATATTGGACATGAACTTAGAATAAATGAAAACAGACTGCCACTACAAGCATTAAAATGGGTACCAGATGGCAGAATAAAATTATGGAAGCCAATATACGCTCTTCGCTGTACAACCATCACGGAGGTTGTGGACTATGGATTTCAACAACATACAAGAATTGTACACAGTAGCATCACATCGCTCGAACTGGAGAGTTCTGGTTTCTGCCTCATGCGCGGTATTCGGCGCTGAAGGAACATAGATTAAAAAAACGGATTACTGACGTCAACTTTTGACAACCCCCCCCCCCCCCCAATTCTCTCCCTCTTGTCAACAACTGTCAAATATTTTCTGATTTCCTCCCCTAATTGTTCACAGGGATGTATTGACAGCCCCTAAGGTGGTTTGGGGGATGGGATTCGCCGTTCCATTAGATGTCAAAAGTGATCTAAATTCCATGTAAAACTTTGATGTATCAGACACACCGGCGCAGATATCGCTGCCAAGCTATAAACTACAGACATCACAATCCGTTCTCCTAACTACATCCTGCTAATCTGCAGGAGTTTGAGAACCAGCGAACAAGAAACAAAAAATTGCGCTAATAGTCTTCTTTGTTTTTCTTTATTTGTCAATCACTGCCACTTCCGGCAACCCATCTCTCTATTTTTATCTCTCTCTTTCTCTCTCTCTCTCTCTCTCTCTCTCCTTCCGGTGCCATTTTGGTAAAATCTTGTTTTCTTGTCAACACTGTGAGGCTTCATTTTTCTCAATTTTTTTACTATATAATTTGTCTTGTCTTTCCCAATGTTGATGTATTTTTCCTCCATTTTCCTGTGTGTGCTTAGCTTCAAGTTTTGCATTCTTGTGTTTAATTTACATGTCTCTTTTCCATTTTGTTTTCATTTTTGAAATGTCACTTTTTCATCTTTTTTTTCTTCTTATAATTCTTGTCCTCTTCAATATTTTTTTTTCTTATAATTATTTGCTGTGTTCCTATATTGTGTTTTACACTTTATGTTTGTTTTAATATTTATATCTTGTTTCTTATTTTATCTTTAGTTTTGAATTTATGTTTTTCATTTCACAATTATGCGAGGTAGAAGCGTATTCGTGATTGGTTATGGTAGCAAATTTTATATTTGCAGTCCGGCAAAGCGAATATGGTTTGTTCAAGGAATACAAATCTAGTGATAACAAAACCGTGGGATTTTTAGGGGTTTTTTGGTTGGGGGTCCAACTTCCAATGAACCCCTCTTATAGCAGGACAATGGTTCTACTAGATTTCCAGCAGGATGTAGTCTAGAGAACGGAAGTGCGTTGTGTCGCCGTTTTATGGTTGCAACCATATCGCTAGTAGAGTAGGTCGACAGTACGAAAGAACCGGGTCTCATACTTACACGCTGGTCACCAAGCTCAAATCTAACCACGGTCACGCAGGCTAGATATATTTGCCGTTGTCCTTGTCGCTATCCACATAGCCAGACACGCTCACAATACCGTGTTTAAAGCAGATTTTTTAAGTTCTATCGAAAGGTGCAGATATCGCAGCCACACTTCCAACTCTAATTCAACATCAGGGCCGTATATACGTTTTCCCTAGATCGCAGGAGCGAGGGCTTATATCATGATGTGACATATTATTTCCAGAACGTGATCTTCCTTGTGGATTCTCTGCCGGAGCTAGAGACATAAACAATCTGATATATCACTGCAATATTGTCGTCTTTGGAGCGCTCTTCCCCTGCTACCCTTAACTCTGCCTTCAGTTATTATTCTTTCCATGCTGTTGTCTCTTTATATGACATAGGGTTTATATGAAATATAAAATTTAAAAAAAAGATAATTCCCTTGTTTTCGTGCGATTTTTAATGACCTTTAGGGGGGGGGTAGGAGGGAAGAGAGGTGGCATATATCCTGCCTCTTGCGGTTTGCTTCCTATCACTTCTTCTTCTGTGTTGGTTCTCAACGCCCAATAGAAGCAGGTCGTCAACATGAGAACAACTTCGTTGAGATATCTGCGCCTCATACCCGAGACATCCTACTTCTTCATGACTTCTGTGCCACTGTAACTCTTTGAGGAATGGGTCAGGCAACCTCACTCTCACAATCCTCCTTATTCGCCCTTTACGACATTTATGGCAGGTCACTATTCATCGATCCACTTTTATGGCCCATCAACACACTGGACGTAAACAACATACAAAGTAAACCGAAATTTTCTAACATTTGTATACTTCGTGACTACAAAAAAAAGCTTTCAAAGATACAAATAGAATCAATTCAGCGTTGATAAGATGAGGTGCCGGTAAAACAAGACGGTATGTCTGTCTATAGAGGAGCTCACAAACACAATTATAACCATTCGCTACCACTACAATCTGATTATTATCCCACTATTATCTTGTGTGTTATAACTCCTTATCATTACAGAACTAAAAGCTTTAGAAACAGTTTGGTCAAGGTCATGATCATTTTACGAGATAAATATTTTTTTCTTTTGTGAAGTCATGCTATCTATTTGTGCACCGTGATACCGTGCTAGGTGATACCGTGCTAGGTGATACCGTGCTAGGTGATACCGTGCTATGTGATACCGTGCTAGGTGATACCGTGCTATGTGATACCGTGCTATGTGATACCGTGCTATGTGATACCGTGCTATGTGATACCGTGCTAGGTCATACCGTCCTACGTGATGCCGTGCTATGTGATACCGTGCTATGTGATACCGTGCTAGGTGATACAGTGCTATGTGATACCGTGCTAGGTCATACCATCCTACGTGATACCGTGCTATGTGATAACATGATTGCTGGTGCGCCTCTTGTCCTTGTATTTCCGGCATTAGAACCTGTGCTTTCGTGCCCTGCTCGATATAGATGATGGGCCTACTAATCGTAGTTAACAACCTCAGTTGGCTAGTCCTATCTCCACTTCAAGGAATTAGCTTAGGTTAAGGCACAAAATAGATCATTACGTCCCATCTACACTTCAAGGAATTAGCCTACGTGAGGACACAAGATAGATAATTAAGTCACATCTCCACTTCAAGGAATTATCCTAGGTGAAGGCACAAAATAGATAATTAAGTCCCATCTCTACTTCAAGGAATTAGCTTACGTGAGAACACAAGATAGATAATTAAGTCACATCTCCACTTCAAGGAATTAGCCTAGGTGAAGGCACAAAATAGATAATTAAGTCCCATCTCCACTTCAAGGAATTAGCCTAGATGAAGGCACAAAATAGATAATTAAGTCCCATCTCCACTTCAAGGAATTAGCCTAGGTGAAGGCACAAAATAGATAATTAAGTCCCATCTCCACTTCAAGGAATTAGCCTAGGTGAAGGCACAAAATAGATAATTAAGTCCCATCTCCACTTCAAGGAATTAGCCTAGGTGAAGGCACAAAATAGATAATTAAGTCACATCTCCACTTCAAGGAATTAGCCTAGGTGAATGCACAAAATAGATAATTAAGTCCCATCTCCACTTCAAGGAATTAGCTTAGGTGAGGGCACAAGATAGATAATTTGTAGAATCGTTGTGTATCATCACCATCAGGTCTGGTCTCTACATTGCAGGTTGACTACAACGGACACAGAACATCTTCTTCACTTTCCTTGGTTGTGCACTCTGATAGACTGTATCATGTCCATCTCATATCCCCCTCCCACGTGTTTCTTTCTCTCCGTCCCTCCACTCTACGTTCAAATAAGGTCTTCAACAAAGTTTCATGTCTAAAGTATTTAATTTGGTGGGATTTTTCTGTTAATAGTTCTTTTTTCATATGAAGTGTTGACAAAACATTTTTGTTTTCTTGTATTTCCATGAAGTTCTCCCTACGCTTTTCCATCTCAAATGCATCAATTATGTCTTGTAGCTGTTTGATCATTATCCATGTTTCTGAGGCATATATTAATATATAATAGGTCAAGAAATTTATAATTATATTTTTTTTTCCATTGCAATTCCATCTTTTTCTTCGATTTTTTCATAACATACTTTGCAGAAAATATTTAGAGGGAGTGGGGACCGTTTCATTCACCATTTGTCTTAATGCTTTTAGTACTGAAAGTCATGTGTACTGAACGACATGGTGTTTTAGTTCACATGTTGCAACAAACACTGTGTTTTAGTTCACATTTTTCATGAAACACAGTGTTTTAGTTCACATGTTGCAACAAACACAGTGTTTTAGTTCACATGTTGCAACAAACACTGTGTTTTAGTTCACATGTTGCAACATACACGGTGTTTTAGTTCACATGTTTCATGGTTGGTTGGTTGCTAATCCAGCGGTCCATGGACTCATGTCTTTTGACCTAATGCCATTAAATGGCATTATATTGCTGGGAAGTAACATGTTTCATGAAACATAGTCTTTTAGTTCACATGTTTCATGAAACACGGTGTTTTAGTTCACATTTTTCATGAGACACAGTGTTTTAGTTCACATTTTTCATGAAACACGGTCGTTTAGTTCACATTTTTCATGAGACATGGTGTTTTAGTTCACATGTTTCATGAAACACGGTGTTTTAGTTCACATTTTTCATGAGACACGGTGTTTTAGTTCACATGTTGCAACAAACACTGTGTTTTTAGTTTATATGTCTCATGAAATACGGTGTTTTAGTTCACATATTTCCACAAACAAACACATAAATAAACCCACAGTAAAGATGTAACCGTATTTATTTATTCTTTCCATACAGGTAACAATAAAGAAAGCATCAATTATCTGAAAGAGCGACTAAAACGAAACACGTTTAGGAATGGTTTCACAGACAAGAACAAAGATGAATATGTCAATCTACAGACCAACAACCAAGACATGTTTCCTTATTCAGACCATAGCGAATCACCTTACAGACTTGGGTTTGTTAGCAAGTCATCTGGGGACAATTACAATACATTATCAAATCTGATATCAGAACTAGAATCACAGAACTTACAACGTGACACAATAGAGGCCCCTTCAAATTTTGAGTATTTGTTAAACTCTATTAAGAAACGAGATCCGGAGATTGATACAGATGACCGGTCGGATTTAGATGACCTCAGGAATTTTGATAATGAAGATGATATAGATGTTGTTAGACGAAGGGTGCCACAGTTCGCTCACAGCTTTATAGGAAAACGGCGGCATCAAAACACAAATAATGGCAGCCTGTTGAAAAGAATGCCAGCGCAGTTGTTTGTCAGAAGAGCCCCGCATTATTCTCATAGTTTTGTTGGGAAAAGATCTGTAAGGCAACAAGATTTTAACTCTAAGAACATTCACGGCGACTTGTCTGATAAAACATTTGATTACCCTGATATTTTTCAAGGCAAGGAACCTACTTTCGTACTTCCTTCTCATGCTGGGTTTCAGGAGAATGGCAACTTCATATCAGACCCACATTCTCAGTACAACGAGAAGTCACCGGTTCATAATGTGGTAAAGAGGTCTACTGATGAGGATAAAAGAGGTCCGACCTTTGGTCATAGTTTTGTAGGAAAGAGAGGACCACGATTTGGTCATAGTTTTGTAGGAAAGAGAGGACCGCGATTTGGTCATAGTTTCGTGGGGAAAAGGCTCAGTTTTGGTCATAGTTTCGTGGGGAAACGTGAAGATGACAGCGAGGAAGATTTTGAAACTAATGTGATTAATGATGATGATGAAGGTGACATGAGTAGAGTTTTGTCTCTAGAGGAATATCCAGAACAGACTGACTTTGACAGTGACCATGATTCCTCTGAGGAAAGTGTGGAGATTGCAGATAAAAGGCAACAGCGATATAATTACAATCCTTCAAATTTTTTGGGAAAACGCCCAAGTTTTAGTCATAGTTTTGTTGGTAAAAGAGGTCCAAGATTTGGTCATAATTTTGTAGGAAAACGGCCAAGCTTTGGTCATAGTTTTGTAGGTAAAAGAGGTCCAAGTTTTGGGCATAGCTTTGTTGGGAAGAGAGGTCCAAGATTTGGTCATAGTTTTGTTGGAAAGAGAGGCCCAGCTTTTGGTCATAGTTTTGTTGGAAAGCGTCCAAGCTTTGGTCATAGTTTTGTGGGTAAGAGAGGTCCAAGTTTTGGTCATAATTTTGTTGGGAAACGTCCAGGATTTAGCCATAGCTTTGTAGGAAAGCGTGATGGAAGCTTTGATAATATTCTTTCAGAGAAACAAAGAACAAGCATTGCAGACTTTATGGCGACTGAAAATGATGTTGAAGACTTTAGCAGAAATGCGGTCCCAGTTGAGTTGCAGAAAAACAGCAGTGACTCAACATCACTGAAGGATTTTTTTGAGCAAGGAAATTCTGAGACTGATCTGAACACATCACCAGACGCTAGTGACTCCGAAGACGATAAAAGAGTACCAGCTTTTGGGCATAGTTTTGTAGGTAAAAGGGCTCCCGGATTTGGGCATAATTTTGTAGGCAAAAGGGCTCCAGGATTTGGGCATAATTTTGTAGGCAAAAGGGCTCCCGGATTTGGGCATAATTTTGTAGGCAAAAGGGCTCCAGGATTTGGACATAATTTTGTAGGCAAAAGGGCTCCAGGGTTTGGACACAGTTTTGTCGGGAAAAGAGCTCCAGGGTTTGGCCACAACTTTGTTGGTAAAAGAGTTCCGGGGTTTGGACATAGTTTTGTAGGTAAACGTGAGAATGATTTGTATGATATTGATAACATTTCATCAGAAGAAGTATTAGCATCTGAAAATATGGAAGATCTAGTAAACCATGTCAGTGAAGAACAGTTTAAACAATATCAAGAAGGCAACAGTATATCCGATATCAACAGCAACAAAATAGGCGTATTTTATTCTGATAATTAATGTTGCAATGTTATTTTGTTGCATGATTTCAGTTCTTGAAACTTGAATCAACCTTCACGACAACATTGTTATGTTTGCGTGAAAACTGACAATGCAAAAGTTACAATTTGCATTGCTTTAAAAATATTATTTAGCAACTTATTAGCAACAACAAAAGCATGATTAAAGAATAAACATACAATGTATTATTTATTGTTATAAGGACACAAAAATACAAGATCTACAACTTGTCTTTGCCAGTTCCATTGATTTCTTTATTATAGTTTATTTAGTTAAAGTAATAACTGTTATGTCATGATCTACTTAGTTCTTTGTTCGAAATTTTTTAGTTTCTCATTTTCAATATTATTCGTTGTCTTGTTTATTTGATTCTCGAGAACTTAAGCAACTAAGCTCTTGTTTTTCATGTGAAATTTTATTTTAAAACTTATTTTTTTATGGATGGAAGTTTTACCACAGCTTTTTTCCATACCCTTAAGACTTCTCCCAGCGTTATGTAAGTCTGTGAAAAGGAGTCTCCTACTCACAGAAGGGCTCGTGAGTGTGTATGTAGAAGCCATGTTTTGTCATTTCAGACATTTCAATCACATTAAAGCCTGAAACATTTTGGTGGTCTCAGTGTTGACCACTTCTGACCACATACTCAAAATGTTGACCACTTCTGACCGCACACTCAAAATGTTGACCACTTCTGACCACACACTTAAAATGTTGACCACACACTCAAAATGTTGAGCACTTTTGACAACACACTCAAAATATTGACCACACACTCAAAATGTTGACCACTTCTGACCACAGACTCAAACTGTTGACCACTTCTGACCACACGCTCAAAATTACTGAATGGTATTAAAACAGGAGAAACATGATAACTAAGATTTGATATTTTTACAATGGGATTCTGCAACACGCTAATGATACCATCACAGTTGCTACAAATGGAAGAAAACGTGTAATGGCGGAGCATCAGTGTAGCAACAGATACTGGGAGTACAGCATTCAACGAACACAAATAGCAAGAGAACATTAGAGATCTGCGAGTCGAAGTGGTTAAAACGATCGCCTTATGTTCAAGAGGTCACGGGATGAAATCTGGTTGGTCGACTTCTTGTATATAAAATGATTTTTGTTGGTTGTTTTTTTTCTCGAATATCCCTAGGAAATCGCTGGACGCTATAGGGTTGCATGCTATTGTTGTTACTTTCTGCAGGCAGTGTGTCGTTTCGTTGAGAAAGGGCAAAGTACATATGAGAAAACCCGAATACAATGAAATCAGTCCTTTGCGCATTTGAAACTTCCTTTGAAATCGCAGAAATACAATGTTAATGGTCGATTTTAAGAATCAAAACTTCTGTGAAAACAATAACATTACATGAATGGCTCAACGCTTGAACAATTCCATAGTTTAAATATACTGCAACCCATGTTTCACATCTATAAATTGCTGATTGGAATATGTTTGCTCTGATAAAATATTATTCAACTTTACTTGTTGGTGCATTGTCAAAAACGTTTTCATTTGTGCAAGTTGTGATGTCGCTTTTGCAATTCTTCTCTTGATTTCTTCTATTATTTTTACATTTCAACAACGGTACCTTGCTTTTTTTGTTGTTATTGTTGTTTGTTTTTTTTTGTTGTTTTTTTAATGGCTTCAGAGGTCAGTTCCCCACTATGATCAAGTCTTTGTGAAAGCATGCACTCGATAGTCCCTCTGTCCATGATATTCTTAAGACACCCATCGTCTTGTTTATACAGTGGATTTTGTGTCTGAAATCACTGAGTATTATCGCTTGGCGCTACGGGGTGATTGCCACGAGCAACAAGCGACGTGATATTTTGCTGCGAGAGATACGCCTTTTGATGCCTTTTCTAGAATTTCTTTCAAGTACAGATATCTTTTTTTCATCGGCGATGCCATTGCCTATGTCTCAACTTTCTTTTGCGATCAATTACTATGTATCCAGTCTGATATTAGTCATGTATAGAGGGTTAGTTTAAGTTCGTTGTGTGGTGCCCTATAGTTCCTATAGATCAGATTATCGCTCTGTAAACAGAGAAATTTGAATAGTTCTGTATTATATATTCTGATTCCGTGTTATGTCTCTTACTTCTTCCAGTTTCGCTGATGCAGGCTGTAGAGCCTCTGATGCTGATTTCGTGAAAGTATGTTTTTAGACCAGTGGATTTAAACCAAATTGGCTAGTGGATCCCTTTTTGAAGAAAAAAATAATAATTTCTGCCGTGACACCCCTGGTGAATAAATAAAAGGAGGCTTTCACTTTATGTACAAGTCACCGCGATTTGTTAAGCTTTATCTCTATAATTGTTGTGTATCGATCAAATGGCTACCTTCTTAGTACCCCCTCTGGACGACCACCACCCTCCGCCCCAGTTTCAAAATTTGTCTCCGTTGCTTCTTTGGGGGCCATATGGCCCACTTTGAGAATCTACATTCTAGACTGCAAGTGTTCTCACAATATTCTCACTTGTTCGTTTCTCTTCCATTTGTGTATGTGGTCTCTTCCATTTGTGTATGTGGTTGTCTACCTATATATTTATGTGTTTATCTACCTATATATGTGTGTGGTTTTCTACCTATATATGTGTGTGGTTGTCTACCTATATATGTGTGTGTGTGTGGTTGTCTACCTATATATGTATGTGTTTGTCTACCTATATATGTGTGTGGTTGTCTACATATATATTTATATATCTTCGTCGTGAACTCTCAGTTTTCCATCCTGCTTTAACAAATACAAACAAATTACCTCCTGTCCACTCAAAAATAAACAACATTGATCAACATCTATAACAGGTAAAAGTAAACAGTGGAGAATCTACAGCAACCTCCGGACACTCACAGACAAGGTTGCAAGACCAGCACTCACCTTCAGATCCGTCAAGTCTACATAATAGACCTACTGTGCCACGTTAATGGTTTGCTATTTATAGGAAAGTCCTACATATTTGAGTAACTAATGTAAACAAATATTGACTATCCCAAGAAAGTATCCGTCTATTCGATATATATATATATATATATATATATATATATATATATATATATATATATATATATATATATATATATATATATATATATATATATATATATATATATATTTATATATATATATATATATGTATATATATATGTATATATATATGTATATATTTATATATATGAATGTTTCACCTAGTGGCTTCTGGTGACATTTCTAAAGTATGGCTAAGTCATCAAACTATGGATGCTTGCCTACAACTACAAAATTCCTCCCTGCAACACCTTAACAGGAAACATGCAGTATATGACAGTTGACTAAGTCATTATCAGTATGGGATTAAATAGGAGTACAGTCATCATCATCAGGTGCCATGCCGGCTGACGTAGGCGGTTATGGCTCTCCACAGCTCTGTCCAATGTTTTATGTATCAAAGTCGTTGTTGTTTCCTTGCCGTGCCACGTGTACAAACTGTCTAATATTTTCTCACGTTGTCGCCCTCTGTCTCTGTTGCCTTCAATTTTGCCTGTTGTGACTATGTTCTCTAAACCTGACTGTCTCATGAAGTGGTCAAAAAAAGGGAGTACAGTAGAAATGGTAAATGGATTAAAGATCAGGGATTGAAATGCGGTGTTGCTAGAAGTGAACATTTTGGAGGGCGCAGAAGAATGATGGTCAACCAGCATAGGACCGGTACTGTCAGCAGAAGTGTAATGGCGGATACACTCAAGGAGAGATTGGAGCAGCTTTGGACGTGTCCAGTTTGCAGTGATGATGATCCGACGACTAACTAACTAACTAACTAACTAACTAACTAACTAACAGTAGAAATTCGATTAAACGAACTAATTGGGATCAGCCGATTCAGATAATTAGATGTAGTTCAAGAAATAAATAATACAGTATATACACATACAATCATGCATTGAAATGAACGGAATTCTATTGATAAAAGTACATCAATATGTGAGCAACTATGTATTGCAAATAAACTACACAGTAACGGCACGTGCGCACTGCGCCGGGATCTCTCTACCGCGTCCGCTAACGCTCTCACGCTAAAATTATTTCACCCAGATTCGATTCAGATAATTGGGGATTCGGTTAATTGAGATTTGAATACTTGGTTTTCTACTGTATTTTAGTTTTTGCTGACAGTATTACCTGAAATGCGACTTTCATTATTTTGTATGGTCACGCGATATCATATATCAAGAATATGAACTGGACATGTTCTTGCACCGTCACCTCTGTCCTGATTCATGTCCATTCCCTATACATTTTAGACAATTATATCTAAGTCAGAGATTTTGTCACTTTTTTCCACCTCCACCTAACTGTCCAAGCTTGATTAGTTTTCCCTTTCTCGAATCTAGGCGTTGGTGTAAGGGGTGGTGGTCCTCTTCAGCGTTCTGTTGCAAACTCCAGCAAATTCGCAGGATGTAGTTCGAAGAACTGAAGAAATTGTGTCATTGTTTGGAGATGATTTGCAGCGATATCTACGTCTTTCGACTCACATATCCGACTTCAGCGTGTCTTCTAGGTCACATTGATCCTATATGGAATGGGACAGTCAATCCCACCCAATAATCCCCTTATTCGCCTCTTACTCAATGTATGGGAGGTAATAAGGCTGATATTCTTTACTACACTTTCGGACACCTACAACACATGGACGAGAGGTGGTGGTCATTGCTGGCTACCTTAAGGTATGTCTTTTCCTGCTCAATGGATGTCGTACCTGTTCACTGGATGTCGTACCTGCTCACTGGGTGTCGTACCTGTTCACTAGATGCGGTACCTGTTCACTGAATGTCGCACATGTTCACTGGATGTCGCACATGTTCACTGGGTGTCGTACCTGTTCACTGAATGTCGCACACGTTCACTGAATGTCGCACATGTTCACTGAATGTCGCACATGTTCACTGAATGTCGCACATGTTCACTGAATGTCGCACATGTTCACTGAATGTCGCACATGTTCACTGAATGTCGCACATGTTCACTGGGTGTCGTACCTGTTCACTAGATGCGGTACCTGTTCACTGAATGTCGTCCCTGTTCACTGGGTGTCGTACCTGTTCACTGAATGTCGCACATGTTCACTGAATGTCGCACACGTTCACTGGATGTCGCACATGTTCACTGAATGTCGCACATGTTCACTGGATGTCGTACCTGTTCACTGGATGTCGCACCTGTTCCCTGGATGTCGTATCTGCTCATACGAACTAGCTAGTCCCCACCTGTTCACTAGATGTCGCACCTGTTCACTGGATGTTGTACATGCTCATACGAACTAGCTAGTTCCCACCTGCTCCGTTCGCTAAAATTGGACAGCTTCCAATACATGTAGTGTGGCAGCAATGAAGGATATCTCTCTCACTCTCTCTCTCTCTCTCTCTCTCTGTGACGTGTCTTTTGCAGAACGCTGCCCTCACTGCCACTCGTACATCTCACGGTTCTGTGCTAGCTGCCCAACCTCTTCCAGTGTCATGTTCAGAAGGTCTTCAATATTTTGTGTCCATCGTATTCTTAGTCTCCCTCTTGTTCTCTTTCCTGGACAATGAAATATAGTGTGACACAAATTAAAATTCCGCGTTGAGTGGCAACACTGTTTCTGTTGCTGATTCTCTATGTATGTTTATGTTTCACATTCCGTGGAAATAAAATCTCAAAAAATTTTGTTAAAGATATTTAATCCAACTAGTCAAATACAGTATGTCGCTGTTTACATACTCACTGTCGATCAGCCTATCCCTATTATGAGATCAACCGTGCACTCTCAATAGATAGAATCACTTTTCTGAACTGCTTTTACCATTGCAATTAAAATGAGATAAACTGACTGATATAAAAATATAAATAGTAAAACAAGGAAAAAGCGTGCACACGTTAATTTAGACTGAGTACACACGTTAATTTAGACTGAGTACACACGTTAATTTAGACTGAGTACACACGTTAATTTAGACTGAGTACATACAATTAAATGTCAATTAGGGGATTTAGATAGATAGACGGACAGACCGACCAACAGACAGACAGACACGAACAGATAGATAGATAGATAATTCTTGAATATTTTCAAATCTCGAGTATGGTGGCCGTCCACATAGAGAAGCAAATATTTATATGAAACTACGGAGGAAACAAAATTTATAGGAAGCCAAGGAAAAAAAAATTACAAGGTATCGCTGTCACGGACTATTTTACAAGTCCTTCTCCTCTAACAGCCCTGCTTGAGTCATGCTTGATCTCATGCAGCGCTATTTATCTTGGCTGATGCGACTGCTCATTGGCTTCTTTGTCTATATTTTGTGTCGCCAGCCAATGAGAAGGGCTGAAAAGTCTGATAAAAAAGATGAGTGACACTATATGAGATCAACACGTATGACTATTCTGAATAAGGATTTGTTAAACACGATGATTATACAGATTCCATCTATTCTCGCTACAAATGATTCAAGGACAGAACATCCTGGCAACACTTCTTTGTTTTTGTAATGCGTAGCGGGACCTTTATATGTGTAGATAATCTTAATACCACTCGTAGCACGTAATTCCGTAGCCTCATCTGATAATCAATTTTCAGAGATCTCCTAGAAAAGTTACCTGTATACAAGACATCACAAGCCGGATTCGAACCAACGAACTTTACAGCATACAAAACATACTGCTTAACTACTGCACCTGCAATTTCTGTCCTTGAAGCCCTTGACAGTGATAAACTGTCACACCTGAAGAAAACATGCAAGAAGTGAACATCCAAAGAAGGGTAGTACTACAATTGATACCATTCAACTATGGCATACCAGGAAATTAAAAGCAGATACGCTGGAAAAAGATGGATCAACACAGGAACAAAAAAGACCAAGAAACCACTTACCTGGTAAAGAGAACCCTCATCAAAGCTATTAGGAAAGTCAATCACCTAAAGTACAACTACCACTATTTTGACAGAGCTGAGCAAGTTATGAACTTCTGCATGAGGACAGGATACAAAAGACTAAAATACTACTTAAATAGACAAAGACTGGTTCCATCATCTCTGTGCCCATGTGGGCAGGCAGTACAGACCTGCGGAACATATCCTGAAATACTGTATTCAATTAAATCAGTTAAAGGAGGAACACTGACCCACAGAGACAGATATCCACAGAAAGCTGGATAGGAGCACTGAGGATCTATCAAATACAGCAACATTTTTTTTAAAGAAAACCGAATCTGCTGTGTAGGCTAATGGGATTTGAATCAGGTCCGTTCTAGCATCACTGAATCGCCTTGCAACTCAAGTAAACGGATTTTTCCGTACTTGACCAACCACATGAATATTTCATTTATCCTCATGATTCCTACAATAATTTACTTGCTGTGTAATCATGTTTATCTGCAAAGGAGAAGACGAAGAAGAAGAACTACTGTACCAGGGAGATCCCCAGCTATCATTTCTCAATATACTTGCTATATCATTGCTGTTATCTACAAACTAAACAAGACATTGACATGATGAACCACATCTCAGATCTGTGTGAGCTAATTACCTCAACCTGCGTGTTTACACCTCAAACAAGAGTTGACTGTAAACAGTGTGACAAGATGTAACATTTGGTGCTGTGTGGTACGCCCCCATTTAGACAATTAAACTTATTTCTGTCGCTGGCACAGATAACAGAACTTCAAATATATGGATAAGATTTTCCTATTTCCTATTTTATTTCGTTGGTTTATATAGGTACAAAAAATAGTAGATTGCTGTTTTGATTATTCGTGACTAAAAAATACAGAATTTTGACATTGTACATCTTGTAATAGTTGTTATATTTATCCAGATAGTTTAAAAATCGTACAACCCCCACACTTTGTTATTTTCAAGACACAAATCGAAATAAGTGGATTTTTTTCCTTTTTTTTTTATTATTTAATAACTTTGTTTTTTGTAGTTTTGCTATTTCGTTTCATAATTTCACAACTCGTGATAGTGGTTACCGATAAGCACGGCCTCATCATTTCATATTTATTAGTGTTGGCGTTGAGTTGTTTCGTTTCTGAAAGATAATTTTTAATTTCTTATTTTTTTCGTTTCTTCTACGTTTGCTCTAAGATTTACACTCTATTGATTCACGAATCTGAATGTTGATCGAGATAACTCTATAATGACCCCGTTGCAAATTGTCATTATACCGACAATTAAAATTCTGCTTTGTCATTGACTGCAGGCGTTTCTAATTTGTTGTTTGTTATCTTTAGTTACCGCAAAAATAAGAGAGACAATTCTAGCTATACATGCGAACATTTCAGTATTTACTGACGCAAGCTGCACGACTATGAACCAGATTTTATGAGAGTACGTGGATAACCAATGTGAATAGTCTAAACTCTAAATGTAAAAGTGAAATTTATTTATAAACCAGCAACCTAGTATACGGTTGTCCATACGTGTTGAGTTGTTAAAAATGTTTAGTCCAACTAGTCAAATACAGCATGTCACTGTTTACACACTGTAGATCAGACATTTCTAATAGGTGATCAATCGCGCACTCTCAACCACGCACTCTCAATCACACACGCTCTCAATCGCGCACTCTCTCAATCGCGCACTCTCAATAGATAAATTGCCTAGTCAGTGGGTGACCAGAAACCAACTGACTAGAGTCACCTACAACACTTGGTCTGAAGCGATGGTACCTTTCCTCTGCCTTTTTAGAGCATGAGCTCTGGTACCCTACTTCCTTGAAAAAAGGAACGGAAATAGGTACAAGTGTTAGCAACATTTTTAAATAAGACATACTAGCAACAAGGCGCAGTGACATTGCTGGTATGTTGTATGATACTAGCAACAAGGCACATACTAGCAACAAGGCACATACTAGCAACAAGGCACATACTAGCAACACGGCTCATACTAGCAACAAGGCACATACTAGCAACAAGGCACATACTAGCAACAAGGCACATACTAGCAACACGG
Source organism: Meghimatium bilineatum (assembly GCA_034231615.1). NCBI lineage: Eukaryota > Metazoa > Mollusca > Gastropoda > Stylommatophora > Philomycidae > Meghimatium > Meghimatium bilineatum. Next base: position 9,490,478 of record CM067312.1, read on the forward strand.
CTCATACTAGCAACAAGGCACATACTAGCAACAAGGCACATACTAGCAACAAGTCACAATGACGCTGCTGGTATAATTTATTGACAAGTATTAGTAAGACTTGTACTTATATCCGTTAATTTTCACATTTTCCTTGTTACCGCAGCCACGACCATCATCGGTGGTAAGACTTATTATCTAGAAATATCACGTGACCGGCCTATGGTCCCTATTGGGCTTTCGGTGTGTCACTATTTATATACTTGGAGTCACATTGGCTATTTTTGGCGTGCGATTCCAAGTAAGTAAAAAGTGACTAACCGAAATCCCAACAATAATCACAAACGTAACGGATGGGGCCTAATTAATTCAGTTGAAAGGTCCTTGTTGGATCTCCAGTATCTGGAGTATCTCCAGTATTTCCAGTATCTGGTTGCTTTCCGACACCAAATTTGTATCTCGTAAGTACCTTACTTCCTTGTGGCTGGGTGAACTACGGGGGTAAGGTTTTATTTCAAACCAGAAATAACCAGGGAATTATAAACCTGGTGGGTCGTTTGCGATGTTCTCAGAGCGGCTTATTTTGGCTGATCCAACTTTTTGCGGGCGACACAAAATGCTGTATGGATTAGTCACCATAAGAGACGATGACATGAGACCGACGCGCATGACATATCTGATCATGGATGAGCAAGAGACCGACGCGCATGACCTATCTTGACATGGATGTGCTTGATTTGATAATCCAATCTTTTTTTCATCTACTTACATTCTAAAACTTCTACAAACTCGCAGAATGTAGTCCAGAAGTGTTCTGATTTACAGCACACTGCAATGTCTGCGCCACTCGATCTAGTACATCCGACTTCAGCATGACCTATGGATCACTCGAATCTTCTATGGGATTTGACAAACAATTCCATTCCTCAAATAGGGTAGCTTCTCCAGAGCTTTATTTCATACCCAGAAGACGGATGTGTCGGGTCAATGACCAAAATAAAACAGATGACACAACCAGCTTCCATTATCTGGACTACAAGCTTTTGTAAATCTAAAGCCGCCGAATACGGATATGTCGGGTTATTGGCGCAAATAAATCGGCGACTCAACGCATTTCCGTTCTCTGGACTACATCCAACTGGAAATATTGCAGGACCATAAGAGAAATTCAGCAAGTTAAAAATGAGAATTATAAAATACTACATCTATTCTATAAGTAAGCCAGGGGTAGACCAAAAGTTAAAAATGAGAATTATAAAATACTACATCTATTCTATAAGTAAGCCAGGGGTAGACCAAAAGTTAAAAATGAGAATTATAAAATACTACATCTATTCTATAAGTAAGCCAGGGGTAGACCAAAAGTTAAAAATGAGAATTATAAAATACTACATCTATTCTATAAGTAAGCCAGGGGTAGACCAAAAGTTAAAAATGAGAATTATAAAATACTACATCTATTCTATAAGTAAGCCAGGGGTAGACCAAAAGTTAAAAATGAGAATTATAAAATACTACATCTATTCTATAAGTAAGCCAGGGGTAGACCAAAAGTTAAAAATGAGAATTATAAAATACTACATCTATTCTATAATAAGTAAGCCAGGGGTAGACCAAAAGAAACACTCACAAGAACAATACTTAGAGAAAGTAAAACAATCAATATCTATACTATCCAAGAACTGCACAGAATACATTTGAACAGACAGAATTGGAGAGATCTGACCTCTGCCCTATGCGCTAACTTCAGCGCAAAAGAAAAGTAAAATGAAACGAAATGAAATTATATAATAACGTATGGCTCAGAGACATGGACACTAAACAAACAATTAGACGACATAATTGATACCTTTAAGATGTGGATATATAGAAGAATATGGAGAACATCATGGAAAGAAAAGGAAACAAACAAAGAGGTTCGAACAACGCTTACATTGAAGAAAGAATTATTAAAGAAATAAAGATCAAGAAAATTAAATATTTTGGACACATTAAAAGACATGACACATTGATGAAGACCTTAATTGAGAGTAAAGTCAAAGGGAAGGGAGCAAGAGGTAGGCAGAGACACAAGTGGGAGAGTAACATCACAAGATAGACATGTTACATTCTAGCAGAGTGCACCACCAAAACAAGAGACAGGGGATGTTGGAGATCTGCTGCAACCAATCTTCGTTGCGGAGACGGTACTTGATGATGATGATAATAATGAAGAGAAATGCAGCGGGAGTTTGAGAATGAACGCCGAAGAAGAAGAAGAATACCAGACGACCAACTTATAGTGGTGTTCAATGCTTTGAGAAGAATTCCCCCACTTAGAGAAGGTAAACTGTAACGTCGATTATTATTATTATTATTATTATTATTATTATTATTATTATTAGTAGTAGTAGTAGTAGTAGTAGTAGTAGTAGTAGTAGTAGTAGTAGTAGTAATAATAATTGTAGTAGTAATAATAATAATAATAATAATAATAATAATAATAACAATAACAACAACTCGGTTCCGTGGTGTAGATTGGTGTATGCTGTCATGGATCTCCGCCACTGTTTCCAGTATCTGTTATCCGGATCGTTGTTCACACTTTATCATGCAATGATGTCAGACTATCTAATATTTTCTCATTCCGTTGTCCTTGATTTCTCTTACCTTCAATCTTGCTGGTACAACTATTTTCTCTTAACCTTGCTACCTCGTGTGCGCACAAAATAAAGATTGTCTTTGATATAATGAAGTACCAGGACCGTAGACACAACTTCCGTAATGGAGCAGGTTCCTACTTTTAAAACAGGTCATTTACTCTTTCCGATTTTAATTAATTTTTTTTTCTAATAAGAAACTTGATTATTTTTTTTCGACAAATCGTTGACGAGGTGGTCGAGGTCCTTTCACCAATTCTCTCTAGCACTGTAAGTCATGTTCTGATTTCCTTAAAGGGGTTGGGGACGGGTTGAAAACTGGGGATATTCTTAGGTAATACTGAGATACGGGTGTACTAGAATACCTCCCTTCGGGGACTAAACATGCGTCCATAAACCCTTTCTTACACACCCATGCCTTTGAGATCGTATATGAACCCGGATGTCGCCTCAGTTACACAACTTAAAAGAATCTGTGATTAGTCAGAAAGGCTGTCAAGAGCTACCTGCTAACAGCTAAAGGGATTATTTCATGATTAAAAATCACAAATATACGTAGAGTTATAAACTGCGTGTATTTTGGGATTATAAGATCAGAGAAGATTATGTTTTAATCACATTTGCAGAGGATCACTGAATCGAAGAATGCTAAATGGAATACAAATGCACGCAAAATAGAAGCAAATGACGAGATACACTGTAAGAATTCTCCATAAAATAACAAAGAGTCTGGGTGAAGTCGGATGTGTCCGGATAAAAGTTGTAGATATCGCAGCCAAGCTGTAAATCATAACACTGACTACATCTTGCTAATCTTTACGATTTTGAGAACAAAGGTAAATGAAGAAAAGGGATCTGAGTAACATGAAAAAATAACAAGAACATGAGTGGCAGATTTTTAGAATAATGAGGTACATCAATACAGAAAATTAAAACGATACTGGGTTGGGAAACATTAATACATAACAAGAAAACAATATAGGGTTGGGGAGTAGCAATACACAACAAGAGCACAGTACAAGGTCGGGGAATATCAATACACAACAAAAATACAATATAGGGTTGGGGAACAGCAACACAATAAAAATACAACATGGAGTTGGGGAAGAGCAATATACAACAATATAAAAAATATGGGATTGGAGAACATCAATAAACAACAACAACACACTGTAGAGTTGGGAAACATCAATACACAAGTGCACAATATGAGGGATGAGGGATATCAGTGCACAGAATGATACATTAAGGGACCGAGTTAAACCACTGCACAAAAGTAAAACAATAAGGGACAGAGGCACAAAAAGATAACAATGAGGGACTTTGTAAAACCACTGGGCAAAAGGAAAAGCAGTAAGGAGATGGAGTTAAAACAATGCAGAAAACGAAACAGAGTATGTTATGATCAATGTGCATACAACAATATTGAGGCACTGAGTGAAATTAAACATCAGAAATAGACAATATGGCTGCAGATCAAGATAGACAGAGAATATGGGATAGAATTTCTTTTTTGTCCGAGAAAACTTTAGAAAACGTCGAATCTATAAGATGCCATACTTCCGGAGTTCGGTACGGAAACTATCATTGGTCACGAACGTTAACGGAAAAAAACGAAGTAAATAACTAAAAATAGCATCCTTGTATCACGCACTCTATCTTCCATGATTCCACTGAAGAATATTAAATATTCGCTTTTTTTAAAATAAATATTAAAAAAAGTCCGATGACTGGAAGAAACAGGCACCAGTGATAAACAATTAAGACAGTCAACGCTGAGATGTAATTAACAGAACGCCAGCCACAAGAATTCGCATTAGGTCCATAATTTAATTTCAACATTTTCCATTAAAGAATTAAAATAATAAATGTCATTACAGATTTCATAGCTCTTCCTCTATGATTAGCCGGTTGATAGCTTCGTGTGGTTTCTCAATGCCCCCCTTATCTTTAAGCTCAAGCTCTCAGCGATATTCTGTGTTTTAGTTTAAAGAACCATAAAAATGCACAAAAGGGATATGCTAATTTGCAATAAAAACCGTAGAAATTGCGGGGAAAACAAGCAGAGCTGTATAAAAGCAGTCAAATTGTATTTATGAAAATAGCAGATGAGTATTGACAAAAATAAATAATCGAATATGCTCAGTAACCAAAGTATTTTAGGGAAAAAAGATAACGGTGATTATAAGTTGCTGTTTGTTATGTATCGCGAGATCGTAAATGCCGAAGTCGGATGGGCATTTGAACAAGGCTGAAATTGCGCTGCTTACTTACACAACTAACAGAGTAACGTATTCACGCTCTCTGATGATGGTAATGATGACGGCGATGATGATTTTCTTCTTCTTTTGTTCACTTGAAACATGTCTATATCTGTAATTCTGTCTCCTTAATAAAACTGTCTTTTGTAGTTCATACAGTGTCCCATAGAGCTTTGATTCCAGTGTTGTTTCCTCTGGCCAATATGTCTGCCTCAGCGTTTCATGCTCAGAACACTCTTGAAGTATATGTTTGCCACTCTGTGCTGCCTGTCCACATGTACACATGGCCGTGTTGCCAATCTTGAACTTTGTGTACATGTGACTGTGGAGTCGGCTGTGTCCCATTCTGAGGCGTAGAATTACAACTTGTTCTGATCTGTTCATAATGTGATAATCATCTTGTGTTGGAATATGTGGCTTTCTTATTGACTTGATTCATCTGTTTTTGTCTGATGGTAGGTGATTGGTACATCTTGTTGGTCTTTGGCAACACCCTTCCTTGGCCAGTTGGTCTGTTTTTTTCATTTC